>CM056729.1:63895901-63996039 GCA_029844215.1 Przewalskia tangutica
CCGCATGGCCACACGGAACGCACGAGGCATCCCCGCACACTAACCCGAACTTTCTCGTAGTTCTCGCAAGACAAAGTCCCCCCGACCCGACATGTGTATTCCGCGAATCATAGTCACACGTATCACACAGTGTATACCCGCATCGGGGAAGCTTAACTCCTGTATAACATGTCAAGAGGCGAGTGGTACAATACTAACATAATGGCTTATCGTTAAACAACATAAGCACAACAAGTGGAAACCCCTTTACACAAACATCACAAGATACTAACACACGTAAATGATCCTAACATGTTTACTTCTATCAAATCAACAAGAAAGTATTATAAGTGCTATCACAAAACCAAAAATAGCCGTTATTCACACAAGGTACTTTCATTTTATGCCAACAAATTCTAAAGTTTTTATCCCCAAAGTACTTCCATACATTATCTCTTTAAAAAGATCCTATTTCTTTCACAAAGAGTCACACGACATCGTAGTATTAAAATGAAGAGCGACTATCTTTTTAAGTAAACCAAAACAATTTCTTTAAAGACAAGTAACAACCTTCTTTTCCAAAAGTTCAAGTTTGCCTAAGTTCAAATACTTAAGTCTCTTTATTTTCAAAGGTTTCAGAGTCTTCATAGTCTTAATCACTTAATAATATCACTCTTTAAAACAATTGAGAAACATATGCCTGGCGTACACAAAGTAAAGTTATTCTTTGTTCATAACAATCTTATTTAAAGCAAAACCATGATCTAGGAAATGTAATATCATTTGTCTCATCTTAGCTTCTATGTAGATGGGAAGTTTCATCGTTTTAATAATACTTAGTTAGTCAATACATTTCCCTTTATTACGCTTGGCACAGTGGTTTGTTCGGGATACTTATTCTCATTTTTGAAATCAATATACGACGCTCATAAACAATTAAGTAAACCGCCTTTTATCTTTCTTAAGTCGTTATACCTAACTTCCCATAAAGCTAGTATAACTTCTTACGCTTTTAAAACCAAGTATACTTTTCTTTCAAAAAGCGTTTTCTAAATTCTTTGAAATACTTCAAGATTCTTATTATTTGCATCAAGTCAAAAGACATCGCAAGAAAAACCAATGCTCACAATATTAACGCACGCTCTACCGCATTTCATATATATATTCTTTTAAAATATCATGCTCAAGAGGATAGAAGAATCACATACTCATGACGACATCGAAGCAATTAGCAAACGCTCCAAATTATCAGAATCTCGCTTAGCCTTTTTCCACCCTTCGAGATGAATCACGCTTACTCGCAGCACTTCAACCTATAACTAAGCAGGTATAAGTCTGTCAATGTCTAGACTATCACTCGTAGAATAAACTAGGATACAAGATTCTACTTTGAAATTACAAAGACTTCCCTACCACAAACTACACAAGTTTCATCAGAATACACCCATCCCATGTAAGCATAGCTTCAATTCCCTTCTTATATACCTTCCTCGTATATAACTTATACTTAATCCTTATACACTCAACAATATGTAAACTTAATTACACAGTAGTGGTGGACAAGATATTTACCTCTAAGCCCAAATTATCCAAGATTTAACGTCGATCCCAAGCAATGCTAGCTTCCAATTTGCACGCCTCCGAAGTCTCCAAGAAACCCAGAAGTTTCCAAACAATCTAATACTTAGCACTCAACCAACTACGAAGATTTTCCTTGTGGTTTCAAGTTTACATTTGAGACTAAAAGCGACATAAGGTAGTGATTTCCTGCTCTACTTGCTAGTAACTTTTGGGAATACTACAAGGTATAAGGCTAAGGTATTTTGGAATAGTAACAATACTGAGAGTATTGCCAATTGTGCGGTGGGGTATTTACAGAACAACTCCAAGAGTGGGGTACTTTCGCCAAGCGGCCTCAAAGGGGAGTGTACGGATCTGACGCAGAGCTTCAAGAGTGGGAGAAGGATTTTCAAGACTTAGAAAGTGTGAGGAGCTGGGATGGCAAGTTTCACTAAGGTGTCACGACCGATTCTCCTGTCTGGATCAAGGTGCCTTACCCCGGCACCCTAAATGATACAACATCGTAGTAATCAACTGAACATAAACGATACAAAACATATTATGAAATACTTAAACAATAATCTGAGAAAAACTTGTGTTTTTCAAGATATATATAAATAACAATTTACAAAAGAACTAAAGCTTTAATCTTTTTTACAAACCCCGCCCACAATAAAGTATTACGCACTTCTACGAATGATATTTATTGGACAATAACGATTTTGGATAAAGGGCTCATGCCATACCCCTCAATGAAGCACTTACAACAACAGGGGACTATACCAAGATAAGTTTTTTTCCTTCCGAGAAACTGTGAGTTTCTAAACGAATCAGGTACCCTAAGAGCGTAGGATCAACGATCGGGTGTACCTTTTACTCATGCTATGATGAACGCAGCTCCCCGCCGAGGTCGCAAGATAACAAAAATGCGCACGAGTGCATGTGAAATCAAAATAAATATCGTGAAATGAAATCATAGTAGTCTATATAAAGCAGAGACATGTATGATAACCAAAACTACAGGCTCACAATAAATAAGGCCATGTCAAGTCGTGACTCACACCTCAAGTCATCACTGGGCTTAACAACGGGTCTCACGCCCACAACATCAATCGTGTTTCGTGGAGCACATTCTTCACCGCCTGCAGCCTTTATGATATTAAAGCACCAAGGAACACATATGAACACCGTGTCCCACCTGCAGTTATAATAAAATCAGCATGGTAAGTACTAATGGCGCATAGCCTAATTACTAAAACCCACGTAAGCACTGGGTCAACAAGTGTCATAAATCCGATTACGAGATTCCGTTTGATCACCGCCACATGATCAAGCCGCCACTACCGCAGTGTGCATCTAATGTACGCGCATCTAGTCCTCGAACTTCCGCAGCCCCGCATAGGCCAATCAGATCGCCCGCATTTAGGCAGATAACCCCGTCGAGGCGTACGCTACTTTCTGCTAGCTGCCTCGACTCAAGGCCCGTGATGGGTTACAAGGCTGCGACCGCGACATGACCAACGCGGCCGCGATCCCACCTCCGGAACTCCCGCAGCTCGCATGGGCCCTGACCCGCACGAGGTAGTTCCCTCAATCATAGTCCATCGACCACCGAAGTCTACTCCCATCGGACGCAGGCGCTTGGTCCCCTAATCATCTCTAAGAGATGAAAGCGATGTATAATACTATCATAACGCTCTTATCGTGAACAACATAAGCACAACAAAGGAAAAACTCCCTACACAAACATCACAAGATACTAACACACGTAAAGCATCCTAAAGCATGTTTACTTATCAATCAACAAGAAAGTATTACAAGTGCTATCACAAACCAACACAATCGTTATGCACACAAGGTACTTTCTACTATATGTCAACAAAGCTTCGGTTTTTATCCTCAAAGTACTTCCATACATTAACTCTTTAAAAGATACGTTGCTTTCACAAAAACCACACAATACCCGTAGTATACGTGAAAATCAGAAAGGATTATCTTTTCAAGTAAATCGTGGGCAACACTTACCTTGTAAAATCAAGTAATAAACATTATTTTCCAAACGCCCAAGTTTTCGCTTTAATTTCAAATGGGGCAAGTGTTCACGCTTATTTTAGAAAGGTTTCGGCTGCTCATAGCCTTATTCATTTAAGAATATAATTCTCTTTTAAACCATCTAAGAAACATAAGCCTTATATGCGAGTAGTGATATTCTGTTTATAACAATCTTATTACTACAGCCCATGATCTAGGAAATATCATTTTGTCTCATCTTATTTTCTAGCTTGTATGGAAGTTTCACGTTTTATTAATACTTCCATTAATCAAAACTTTTCCTTTATTAACGCCAAGAGTTAGGGTTTGTCGATACACATTCCCTGATTTCCAAATCAAGAAACATTATCCCTTTTAAAAAATCAAGTACTCATTACTCACTTAACGAGGTTTCAATACACAAAATTCATATAATTTTATTTAAGTTAAGTCTCTTATCTTACAAGCATCAAGTCTCTAACTTCTAAAATAAATAAGTCATTCGTTTTATCTCTTCTTTAAGCCGTTATACCTCTCACTTCCCATAAAGCTTAGCATAACTCTTGCTTTTAAAACCAAGTATTACTTTCTTTAAAAACAAACTTAATTCTCTCGAACTACTTCAAGATTATTATTATTCAAGCTTAAGTCAAAAGACATTGCACATACAACTATGTTCAATTAACACACGCACGCCTACCGCATGCATCATATATTTATACACATATCATGCTAAAGAGATAGGAAGAGGTTCACATACCCTCGCGACGATTTATCGACTATTAGCAAAACGCCCACTCGGCTTATAACCCGCTTAACCTGCCACCGTCCACCTTCTCAAAAGAGAGCACACGCCACTGGGCAGAACATTCAACCTATAGGCAGTTAAGCACAAGTCTATCAAAGTCTAATGACTACCTCCAGAGAATAAATCTAGATGCAAGATCCTACTGGAAATTGGGCAGCCCTTCCCTACCCAAACTACAAGTCTACTGTAATACGCCCCATGTAATTACAGCTCATTTCAGCTTCTTCAAAGCTTAAGTCCAAAGACATCACTGATACTACGCCATTTATATATAGTATACTTCAACTATATATTCTAATACTATGTAATTTCCAATTACAATAGGGACAAGATATTTACCTCGATAAGCCCATAATTATCCGAAGTTTAATGTCGCTCCTAAGCAAGGTTTAGCTCCAACTCCGCAGCCCAACCCGCCTCCAAACCACCCTTAGAAGTTCTAACCAACTTCTACATAACACTCCAACTAACTACTTGAGATTTTCCTGTATTTTGCCAGGACGTGGAAGTATAATAGCATTTCGGTTTTTCAGATAGTATGACCTTAGAATACAACAAGGTATACCGCTAAGGTACTTTGGGCATTATAACAATACTGGAGTAGTATTTCTATACCACAAAGGGGTATTATACGAAACAACCTAGGTGGGGTATGTTACACCTGTATTTGCAGTAGGCATGTAATGTAAGACGCATCGTGAGAATCGAGCCCAAAGTTAGGCTTGGTTCGAAATTTGGGCACAAGGCAACGAATTGCGCTTTTCGACTAAACGCTTCCAAAACGCCAGTTTCTAGGAAAATTCGCTATGTCATTTAGAATTTTTATGATTTTTCCGAGAGACGCAAACATTTTGACCAACTGAGGTGACACGTGTCACCCTCACATTGGAAGCAAGCGTGGCTTTGATCTATCAAGGCCCAAGAGGCATTGGCCTCGTCGATGGTTCGCTAGGCTCTGTATCAGGCCATGTTTTGCAGTGTTTGTGGAGTAGGGGTTAGGTGCACATGGCTTGATCTTGGCCTTACACTTGCCTTCAAGCATTATGGCTTCTGATCTTGTCCATCGGGTCGCCCTGGCTCCCTATAAATACCCTCTCAAGACTTATTCATCACAAATTTCCAAGTCTAAATCCTCCTTCCCTCGCGAGCCATCGCCCTAAGCCTCACCTTCCTCCTTTTTCGTGGCCCTTGGCCGAGAACACCCTCTCCCTAGCCTAGTTGTGCTAGCCGAGCCTACCCCCTTCGCAGAAAGTCACTCCTAGTATTGTTATAATGCCCAAAATACCTTAGCCCTGTACCTGTAGTATTCCAAAGATACCTCATATATGAGTCAGAAATCTTCATTGCTTGATCAAGATTTAAGTGTTGCTAGAACTTCTTGGGTTGCTCGAGCTGGATAGAAAGACCGAGTCGAGCCAAACGCCGCTAAGGATCGACATTTAACTTGATAATTATGGGCTTATCGAGGTAATTATCTTGTCCTCTATTTGTAATTGGAAATTACATGTTGTTAGAATATATAGTCAGCGATACTATATATAGAACTAATCTTAAGATCATGCGCAATGTCTTTGACTTAAGCTCAAGCACAGCGAAAGAATCGAATCAGATTTACATAGGATCGTAGACAAAGAGACTTGTGTAATATTATCGAGTAGAATTGTACACGTCCCGCTAGACGTAAACTCCCGGTCGGCTTGTGGCCGCCTCCAGCAGAGAGGAGATTTACGCTGCCAGTTGTGTAGATACAATTTTCATAGAGAAATGGAACTCTTGTGTTTTGAAGTTAATAGACGTTGTGACCTTTTTAAAGTAAAGTACTAAGAGTAGCGCATTCTACTGGAGAGTGGAAAGTGGCTAGCGTTGTAGTACTTGAGCATTTTGCTTATCACGATACTGCCGCAGGTACGTGAACCTCTTCCTTCCTTTCGCATGATTCTATGTATGGAATATACCCGGTATCATTTCATGTTTCCTCGCTACTCTTAGAAGTTAAGAGGTAGTTATGTGATACTTGTTCCGCTTAAACATATAAGTCCTCGATAGAAAAATTGTTTTTGATTAAGGCATAAAGTGATTATAACCATTTACGGAAGTCGTTATAACGACTTTTTGGCCAAGGACAAAAGCACGCTTTTCTTCTCAAGAATAAGTAGAGAAATGATTTGAAATAAAGAAGTGGCAAACTGCTTTTTAAGGTACCAATGCTTGCTTAGGTTTTTAAGAAAGAAGTCACTTGTTTTGTGTTCGTAATTTTATTTCTAAAAAGGTATTGTGATTGTCTGGAAAGGGTGGATAGACTCGATACTATAGTTGTTAGTATCCCAAGTGGCAGTATACCTTACGGGCAGCATTATATGACATTATCGCACCGCAACGGGTCGCAAGATACCTTACGGGCGCACTATATGACATTATCCACCGTAAATGGGCCGGGCAAGATACCTTTACGGGCGCATCTATATGACATTATCGACCCGTAAACGGGCTTCAAAGATACCTTACGGGCGCATTATATGACATTATCGCACCTTAAACGGGCCGGCAAGATACCTTACGGGCGTACTATATGACATTATCGACTCCAGAACGGGCCGGCAAAAGATACCTTTACGCGCATTCGTACGACGCTATCGACTCGTGATCGGGCCGGCAAGATACCCACGCGCACTATGTGACTGATCGCTCCCAGATCGGGGCCTGATTATACGCACGAAAGATAAGCGAGTTATATAGTAATGAACTAAATGATTCTTTTCTAAAAATGTAAGTAAGAATGGTCAGAACTTTTTTAGAATGGAAAAGATATAAGGTGCGATTAAGTTCATAAGTGGTAATGACACTACAGATCCGCATGTATTGTTTTATACTTGTCCTGTCATTCTTTTGTACAGCTTATGATCCTGCTTATCAGACGCTATTTCTGCTCCATATTCGCACTGCTGTAATCGACCTCCCGGGCCGCTCATGCCGCAGTTTTAGGTACTGTGTCAGCGATCCTCGCTCAGATCTCGTCGCTTTTTGGGGAAAAAGCTCCATTTGTTCCTATGCTTTATCTTCTTGGTACGGTTTTCCCGGTAGTAGATTCATGTATATTCGTGGTATGGCGGCCCCGTCTCCGCCACGCATGTTATGTTAAACTCTGAGGTTCCAGAGTCACATATCATGGGTCAATGTAAAGAAAGCGAGGCAATCGCTTCTGTTTTTATATGTTCGTGAAGGTAGCCCATCTGCTAACTCGTTGTTTTATTTACGATGTTTTATTTTTAAGTTTCATGATGTTCCGCTGATTTTCTCTCGATGTTTACTCGTGGCGGTGCCTGTAGGGCACCGCGCGTCCCGGCCTGTCGTGACAAAAGTGGTATCGCAGCGCTTAGTCCTCTGAAAGTGCTCCACACTGCGTGTCTAGTAGTAGTCTGATTATCGCTGTTGTGCACCACATCTATAATCAGAGGTCGCAGACATTTTAGGATTGGTTTCATTCTTCCTCTCAAAAATCGTGCAAGAGAGTCGCCTTATTAGGTCAACTTCCTCTCACCTATTCTTATGAAACGCTTATGCCTCCTGGCGTACCAGGCCCGTGGCAAGGCAAGCAGAGGAGCTGCCAGAGGTACGCAGAGGTTACTGTGACTCCTGCACGCATTATGCCCGAGGTAGTAGGCTGTCGGCGCAGTTCACCACGCCAAAGAAGACAGGAGCCGAGAGCGCAAGCTCAGCAGGTTCGCACCGCAGCCTCAGCTCGCAGCCTGCAAGTACAGTGGCTGAGATTATGGAGAATGATCGTACTTTTGATCGACATAGTGATAAAGGGGGCCACGACAGAGCAGTGCCTAACCCTGAGCCGATGGGCTTTCAAACATGGATCCGGATTTTCCGTTGTCATCCGCCCGAAGTTTTACGGTTCGAGGTCCGGCGAGGATCCGCAGGAGTTCGCTCGACAACACGACTATGCAGTTCTAAGGCTTTGAGACGAGTTCGCTATACTAGCCTCTACGCCGCGATATCAAGCGTTGAATCGGTTTGAGTCACGTTGTTTAGTTTGCCTTGAGGGGATTTATGCTCTTCCAAATTGTCGGGCGAGTTCACAGAGGCCTTTATGGATCACTTTGCCTCCCGAGACGTAGGAGGCCCAGAGATAAATTTTTGACCTCGAGGCGTAATGGTAGACTATCGTGAGCACACCGAGTTTGACTCGCTGTGCATGCGCACACCATAGTGGCTAGTACGGGCGGATAGAGTTCATCGCATGTGGGCGACCGCCATATGATTATCGTGACAGCCAAAGGGTGGCTCTTCAGCCCGGCATGGACATTGCTGTGATGCAGCCTATGCCAGGGGATAGAGGATAGAGAGAGTGGAGGATCGATTGACTCAGCCACCAAGATGCCAAGACAACTGGGTCTCAGGGGCAGTTTTTGAGAGGGACAGCTTCAAGCAGCAGACTAGGTCTACATCGCAGCCCAGCACCGAGTGCTCCTCCACGCTTTCCAAATGGGTTTTCACAACCCCTGAATACAGGGCCGGTCAGTTCTAGAGCTCAGAGTCTCGTGAGACGTGGTTCCACCACCGAGGCCACCTTTTCCTCGGATGCGCCTAGCCAGAGGTTACATTCGGGCATGTCGCACGAACGGGCGCTTGTTTTTCTGTGTCGCTTAGGCCATATGTTAAGAGAGTGTCCTTTTAAAGGGGGTCCTGTGGGACAACACACCACCGATCGGGCATGGTTCTTCGCTCAATAGCTAGGCAGATGTGCAACATGCACTCGACAGTGCCGTGGCAGAGGTCGCAAGTGGAGTCTCCCGCTTTAGCGCCTCAACCCCTATATGATTTCGTGTATGTCTTGGTTTTAGAAATGTCACGACTGCTCCGGCTCGTGATCGTGCCTTACCGGCACCCAAGTAGTCATACATCGTAGTAATCGGAAATATAAAGCAAGACATGAAACAGCTTTATAAAATAAGACACGCTTTACGTGGAGAAAACACGCTTTCTGCATATATATATAAAATCATGGTTTAGCGCTACATCCGATACCGCATAAATATGACTATGCACTTCTAAGGAAATATAATAACTATGGCGACAGGTTCGCCATACCCCGATCGTGACAAAACTATCTACAACAGGAGATCATACCAAAAGAGAGCTCCAGAGACGGAGCTCCCGACACCAACGCAGATCCTAAGGATGCGGATCTAGCACTGCTGTCTCTTACCTCGGTATGAACGCAGCCTCAAGGAGGTCAAGACAACAGTACTAAGTATGCGAAATCAGAAATACTTAAATGAAAACATATCATTTTAAAACCGACAATATGTGTGAAACAATCAGCGAAACCGCACGTAGTGCCACATCACAAACAAGAAAGCAACAATAGTAATCGTAATAGGTCTTGTCTAGGCCGCGAATGATCAAACAGGCCACTCGCCATATCATCATTCTCGCAGCCCAACTCGACTCCGAGTCCGCATAGGCCACTCATACGGGCCCGCACTGAGGCAACCCCGCATCGGCGGTAGCTACTCTCTAAGCATCGCCCCGACTCGCTGTCCGCATGGCCACATAGACCGCATGAGGTATAACCCCGCATACTAACCGAACTTCGTAGCTCCGCATAGGCCCCTGACCTCGCATTTAGGTATTCTCGAATCACGGTCCTGCATCACTGAGTCTACCCCGCGACGGAGGCGCTTAACCCCGTGATCATCTCAAGAGGCGAGTGATAGATACTAACATAACAGCTTATCTTTAAACAACATAAGCACAACAAGGATACTCACCTATACAAACGTTACAAGATACTAACACACATAGCATCATATCATGTCTACTTATCACACCATCTTTATTATTCTTTTCACAATATAAGTGTTATAAACACATAGGCAAACTTGTTTCTTTTATAAATCTTAAGTGGTTATACTTACTTCCCATAAAGCTAGTATAACTCTTAAGCTTCTGTTTTAAAAACCAATTAGTTCTCTTCATAATATGATTCAAGAGTCTTTGAAATGTTTTCACCCTTATTATTCAAAGCTTGTCACGTAGGCATTGCCGTGAGTATTCAGTTAAGTCAAAGACATTGCCATAAAGATATTCAGCTAATACATGACGCCTACCGTATTTCATATATATTGTAAAATATCATGCTTTAGAAGAATCACATACCTTCTCAAATAAAACCACCGCCAAGTCAATATGTCACACAAGTAGAGTCACCATAATAGTCACAGATATCAATCAAAGACTACTCAAGGTCATTCTAAACATGGTTCATAATTCTACTGCAGTCGGCAAAGACTTCAATCTACCCGGTGAGCTATATAAGTTCATCAGGAAAACAAATTCCATGTAAGCAGCTTTGATTATTCTTCCTTCAAACCCTTCTGCCATAATAGCTCAATTCTATTCGTGATATACTTCTAAGCATTTATACTTATTCTTATACTATAACAAGAAGTATTCTCTAATTCAAAAGAGGGTTAGGATTATTACCCTGCAGCCCAATAATATCCTAGAAAAGTCATACCGAGCAAGGTTTTGCTCTAAGTTGTATGCTCCAAGAACCTTAGAAGTTCTTCACAACTTCTACTAAGTACTAAGGTATTTGGGCTGTGGTATTTTGGGCATTATAACGATACAAGAATGCAACTTTTCTACCAAGGGAGGGGTAGATTTTTGGCCAGCTAGGGGAGTATTCGCCAAGGCCACTTAGGCTGTAGGGGAAGAGGGCTTGGACGAAATGGCTACAAAGGAGAGGAGAGGATTTTCAAGACTTGAAAGTAATTTGTGGACGAAGAACTCTTCATCTTAAGCAGTATTTATAGGTCAAGTGGCCAACCAATGGCCAAGATTTAGACAAGTGCAAGGCAAGTGTAGGTGAGGATTAACTATACACAAATATCCTACCAACTCGACTTGTGCACAAGGCACAAAAACGTGTTCTCCTAGTCCAAATCGCCCAAACGGACGATTTCAAGTCCATCAATCGAGCGTGACAAGTGTCGCCTCCCGCTGGTCCAAAATGTTTCGCCTCTCTAAAAATCCGCAAAATTAGAAATGGCATAGCCGAATTTACCCTACGAAAGTCGTGGAAACGCTTCGCCTAAAAACTATTCGCTTTGCGAGTCAGGCCTAAAAAAACGCTTTGCCTAAACTTTAAGGCTAGACTTTTCAGACGTATTCCCTCACGCATATACTGAAATACTGGTATAACATTCTCCCCTTAGAAACATTCGCCCGAATGTTCTTCCCAAGACAGCTTATCAAGAAGCTTAAACACAAATGCCACACACGACCACAGAGCAACACTTAGCGTAAACGAGCAACTAAAATTTACAAGAGAAAGTGAATTTACTCGAGGGCTGGGAATAGCAGGATACTTTGCCTCATGTCCTCCTGGCTTCCCACGCCATCTCCTCCCGAGCCTGCTCCGCCACAAGACTTGACTTAAGCCACGCCCTTCGTCCGCAGACGCTAACTCGACGATCGACTATCGCTATGGAATCTCTCATACGATAACCCCCACACCGACATCACAATCGGGTGTACCCTAGACGGATCCTCGATACATCTCTCAAGATAGATACGTGAAAACCTGGATGCACCGCTTCCAGACGGACGGCAGATTCAACTCATAGGCAACCTCGCCTACCTCATGACAATCAAACGGCCCAACGTACCTCGAAGCTTCCTTCTTCCCGATCTCATCACACCCTTCATGGGCGACACTTTAGAAAACCCAATCATGAACTCAACTCAAGATGTCGACGACGATGATCCGTGATACGACTTGCCGACTCGAAGTCTCAATAGCCGCCTTGATAAGTTTCACCTATTCATCGTCACGTATCAACCGTCCCACTAGCCGCCCCTCGCCCACATCGAACCAACCTATAGGCGACCGCACTTCTCCCATACAAGGCCTCATGCGCGCCATCCGAATGCCGGAGCAGAAGCATTATTATACGCGAACTCAACTAGAGGCAAATGATCCTCCCAACTACCATCAAGTCATTAACACAGCTCGCAAAGATATCTCGCAGTCCGGATAGCGCGCTCGCCGTCCGTCGCTGCGGATGAAATGCGACTGTGCTCACTCGCCCCTAAACCCCTCGAAGCGACCTCCTGTTAGCCGTAAATCGCTCCTGCTCGAGCATGATCGGCAGGACTCCATGCACCGACGATCTCTGATGTAAAGTTCGCATAATCCTCACCAAAAGTCGCCCCGACGGAAGAAAGTGGCTGATTTCGCCACCGCCGACGATAACCCATATAGAATCATGTCTCCTCCGAGGCGAGGTAATCCCGTGACGGTCCATGCTGATTACCTCCCACTTCCGTGCTCGATCTCAATCGCTCAGAATAAACCACCGTGCCTCGTGCTCTACCTTCACCGCCGACAACACGCACCGAGCTACTTAACTCGCAACGCCCTCTTCAAGCCATCCCACCAATACACGATCTGGGCGTCGTGGTACATCTTGGTCGACTCGACGATAGAGTAACGCTACCGTGGCTTCTCAAGACTCCGCCAAGTCCTCAAACATCCGAACACACACCGCCAAACCTTAGCACCCTATCAAAAGCACCTCGCGCGACCCTTGCCTCACGTAAGAGTTGTATCACGATATCGAATCAAAGCCGATCTCGAATCGCTGCTCTTCACCTCGACGACGGAAGACTCGCAACCTCACGAACTCTAACCCCATCGCTATCGACCAATCAAACGACACCAAGGCTCGCGAATCGATGCAAATCACGAACCATGTCCTCCTCTCTAGCCGCACATCCGATAGGCTCCCATCGACTCTACGACTAAGAGCATCTCGCCACAACATCGCCTTCCCGTGGTACAAGATATCAACATCGTGAATCCTTAAGCAACTCTAACCACCGCTCGCCGAAGTTCACCTCCTCTCGTCAAGATATACCTGAGGCTCTGTGGTCTCAGTATAAATATCCACGCAACCCCATACAAATAGGCCTCCAGATCTTCAAAGCGTAATCACTACGCTAACTCCAAATCACGCGGGTAGTTCCTCTCGAGCTTTTCACCGCCGACGATATGCTATAACCCCGCCATGCCGCATCAACACACATCCCAACCCGATGCCTCGACGATCACAATACACGATATAACCATCCGACCTCTCGAAGAGTAAGAACGGGGCGTCGCCAATCTCTCTTTTCAAAGAATCGAAACCTCGCCACAAGCATCACCATCGAACTTGGCCGCTTCGAGTCATCCTAGTCAACGGTGCGTAGATAGAAGCAAACTTCTCCACGAACCGATAATAACCGCAAGGCCCGTAAAATCGCGAACCTCGCCGAGTAAGAGTCTCAGCCAAGTCCCGACCGCTTCGACCTTGGCCGATTAACTCAATGCCATCACTCATAATATGCCCAAGAAACGCCATCAAGTCAACCAAAACTCACATTTGGAAAACTTGGCGCATAATCCGGCATCTCGAGAATCACAAGACAGCCTCAATGCCCGTGATGCCTCGCTCGAGCGAATAAACCAAGATATCATCAATGAACACTATCACAAACGTGTTCAAAATGGTTTGAACACTCGCTCATCAAATCCATGAATACCGCCGAGCATCGTCAACCCAAAAGATACGACCAACTCATAATGCCCGCACGTCCGAATGCACTCTGGACATCCACCTCTCTCGACATTTAACTCGACGATAGCCCGAACGCAGATCAATCTTGAGAAACATCTCGCGCTCGCAATCGTCGAACAAATCATCAATCCCGGGAAGGGTATTCGTTTAATGGTCACCTTGTTCACCGCTCGTAGATCAACACACATGCGCAGCTGCCCCGCCCTTCTTCTTCACGAACACACGGCGCTTCTGTGGGGAAACACTGCCTAATGAAGCCCTTTCTCCAAAGAAATCCTCACCGGTCTCTTCTCTCAATCCTCGGCAAAGCCATTCTGTATGGCGAATGGAAATAGGCCGAGTATCCGCAATATGTCAATACAAAACTCGATCTCCTCTCGTGAGGATACCCGAGGTCATCCGGGAACACGCCCGGGAACTCACGACTACGGAATCGATCAAAATCTGTACCGCACTCTCAGATCAAACACTAACTAGATGGTAGATATACCCTTCTCGCACTATCTTCCTAGCCTCGAGGTAGGAAATAAACCTACCCCTACGATACCGCGTTCTCCCACTCAACAACCGCCTCAGAAACCGAACCGCATTACTTCTCTCTCGCAGCCTACATTGGCATAGCAAGAAGCTAGCCAATCCATCCCCATAATCACGCCGGTCAATCATCTCCAACTCTATCAAGTCGCCAGGTCCGACGATCAGAACGGTCACAGACAAGCCCTATATACCCGCCGAGCTACCACCGAATCACCCATCGCGTAGCTACCTCGAGTGGTCTACGGACTCGTGCTCATCCCTATCCTACTAGCAACAAGGGGAGATATATAGGACAGAGTAGAACCCGGATCTATCAAGGCATAAACATCAAACCCGTGAACCGAGCAAGGTACCGCGGACGACATCAGCGAGGCCTCCGATCCTCGCTTACCGACAAAGCATAAATGCGTTCTCAGGACCGCTAGAATCGACCCGAGCCACGACTCCGCCGCGACTCCGACCCATGAGCACCTCGCCCGGCGCAGTAATCAGAGGAGATGATGGCGCAATGTAACTCGGCGCCGAGCCCTACCACCGCCGCCGCCGGATAGCCCGCAGCGACCCGCCGCCACAATCGTAATAAGCTCCAAAAGTAGTACCACACTTCCCGTGGATCCCGCACGCCACACCGGGTGGTCCCGATCGCCGCACTCTCGCTACTCGACGCCCAAGCCCTGGCTCGCCTCAAAACTCGCCGTGGCCGAGGACGGTGCAGGAGTGCTCGAGCCGCCGTGGTGCGACCTAGATCGCCGAGGCCGCCACCACGATAACCACCGTAAGACCCTCCCGCCCCGCCTTCTTCTCGGCCGTCGCCCACTCGCCGACCTCGGCCTCGCTCGCATCCAAGGGCGCGAGTCGCACGCGGTAATGCCCATACCCGGCCGAGAGAAACCCCGCACATGACTCGCCATATAGTCGCTTCAGCCTGACATAGCGTGCACCCTATCCTCCATTCGCTAATGCCGGGACATATCGAGCCAAAGAATCAAACTCGACATTGTACTCCCGACAAGGCCCTCTCGCCTCGCCAGAAAAATCTATCACCCGCGCTCCTCATCCGCGAGGCAAGAAGTGAGCGAGGAAAGCCTCCGAGAACTCATCCTGCACTGGGACGCTGCGCTCTCCCGATAACTCCCATGAATCAAACCAATCGATCGCGTATCACGCACTTACGTGGAACCAAAGATCACGACCGGTCTCCGACGCCCGATCACTCTCAAAATCCTTCGACCGACGGATGAACTCTCGCGATCATCCTCCGCCACCCATAAAACTCCGGCGGCTACAACTCAAGAAGTCTCGTGAGCCTCAAACTTCTCGCCTGTGAACAACGGTACGACCGAGCTGAGCTGAACCGCCAGATCCACCTCTCTCAGACGGGCCACAACTTTAGCCAAAAGTCTGGCTATCTCTCAGAGCCTAACTCTCCGCCCAGCCGCGGGACAGAGCGCTGGTACCGTGGTCGCTGGCCGGGCGGCGCCATAGAACTCGCTGCCTCGTATAGATCGCCCGAGCCTCGTGGACTCGTGTCTCGCTAGCAGCCTCTGGCTGCCTTCTCGGGCCCTGCCGCTTTACGCGAGGCATAATCATATAGAAAGGAATACGTTAGAGGGGTCCAACCTATAACATGCCTCTAAAGCACGATCTCGTAATGAAAAGAATGGAAACCAATCCTAAATATCCTATAGCCTCGATTATCATGGCGGTGCACAACACACCGATAATCAAGACTTACTAGATACGGCTCAGAGACACTTTCCGAGGATTAATCGCTCGATACTACTTTTGTCACGACCTGCTCGGTTCGTGGATCGTGCCTTACCGGCACCCAAGTAGTCATACATCGAGTAATCAATGAAATATAAAGCAAGACATGAAACAGCTTTATAAAATAAGACACGCTTATGTGAGAAAACACGCCTTTCTAAGATATATATATAAAATCATGGCTTAGCGCTACATCCGATAATCGCATAACATGACTACGCACTTAAGGAAATATATAACTATGGCGACAGTGTTTCCGCCATACCTCGATCGCATAAAACTATCTACAACAGGAGATCATACCAAAAGTAGAGCCTCCTAAGAGACGGAGCTCCCGACACCAACGTAGATCCTAAGGACGCGGATCTAGCACCGCTGCCTCTTACCGCGCAGATGAACGCAGCCTCAAGGAGGTCAAGACAACAGTACTAAGTATGCGAAATCAGAAATACTTAAATGAAAAACATATCATTTTAAAACCACTTACAAATATGTGTGAAACAACCAAGAAACCGCATTTAGTGCCACATCACAAACAAGAGCAACAATAGTAAATCAGAATAGGTCTTGTCTAGGCCGCGAATGATCGAAACAGGCCACTCGCCCATATCATCATTCTCGCAGCCTAATCTCGACTCCCGAGTCCGCATAGGCCACTCACGGGCCCGCATGAGGTATAACCCCGCATCGGCGTAGCTACTCCTGCATCGCCCCGACTCGCTGTCCGCACGGCCACATAGACCGCATGAGGTATAACCCCGCATACTAACCTCGAACTCTCGTAGTTCAAGCATAGGCCCTCGGACCCGCATGAGGTATTCTCGAATCACGGTCCTGCATCACCGAAGTCTACCCCGCAGACGGAGGGCACTTAACCCCTGATCATCTCAAGAGGCGAGCGATAAGATACTAACATAACAACTTATCTTTAAACAACATAAGCACAACAAGGATACTCACCTATACAAACGTTATAAAGATACTAACACACATAGCATCATATCATGTCTACTTATCAAACCATCTTTATTATTCTTTTCACAATATAAGTGTTATAAACACATAGGCAAACTTGTTTCTTTTTATAATCTTAAGTGGTTATACTTACTTCCCATAAAGCTAGTATAACTCTTAAGCTTCGCTTTAAAACCAATTAGTTCTCTTCTTCTCATGATTCAAGAGTCTTTGAAATGCTTTCCTTTTATTATTATTCAAAGCTTAAGCCGAGGCATTGCCGTAGTTATATTGTAAAATATCACGCTTTATAAGAATCACATACCTTCTCAAATAAAACCACCGCCAAGTCAATATGTCATACAAGCAGAGAGTCACCATAATAGTCACGTATATCAATCAAAGACTACTCAAGGTCATTCTAAACAGGGGTTCATAATTTACTAGAAGTCCAAGACTTCCCTACCCGAGCTATATAAGTTCATCAGGAAACAAATTCTATGTAAGTACAGCTTTGATTATTCTTCCTTCAAACCCTTCATCAGGGTAATACTCAATTCTATTCTCGTGATATACTTCTAAGTATTTATACTTATTCTTATACTATAACAGTAAGTATTCTCTAATTCAAAAGAGGGTTAGGATTATTACCTCGGTAAGCCCAATAATATCCTAGAAAAAGTCGCGCCTGAGCAAGGTTTTGCTCCTAAGTTGTATGCTCCAAGAACCTTAGAAGTTCTTCACAACTTCTACTAAGTACTAAGGTATTTGGGCTAGGGTATTTTGGGCATTATAACGATACAAGAAGGTAACTTTTCTACCGGGAGTGGGTAGATTTTTGGCCAGGCTGTGGGGAGTATTCGCCAAGGGCCACTTAGGCTGTGGGAAGAGGGCTTGGACGAAATGGCTAACAAGTGGAGAAGGAGGATTTTCAAGACTTGAAAGAATTTGGACGAAGAACTCTTCATCTTAAGGGGTATTTATAGGTCAAGAAGTGGCCAACCAACGGCCAAGATTTAGACAAGTGCAAGGCAAGTGTAGTGAGGATTAACTATACACAAATATCCTACCAACTCCTCGACTTGTGCACAAGGCACAAAAACGTGTTCTTCCTAGTCCAAATCGCCCAAACGGACGATTTCAAGTCCATCAATCGGAGTGACAAGTGTCGCCTCCCGCTGGTCCAAAATGTTTCGCCTCTAAAAATCCGCAAAAATTAGAAATGGCATAGCCGAATTTACCCTACGAAAGTCGGAAACGCTTTCGGAAAACTATTCTTTGTGAGTCAGGTAAAAAAACGCTGCCTAAACTTTTTAAGGCTAGACTTTCAGACGTATTCCCTTACGCATACTGAAATACGGTATAACATTCTCTCCTTAGAAACATTCGCCCAATGTTCCTTCCCAAGACAGCTTATCGAAGCTTAAACATTGTAAATGCCACACACGCCACAGAGCAACACTTAGCGTAAACGATAACTAAAATTTACAAGTAGGAAAGTGAATTTACTCGAGGCGCTGGGAATAGTGAGGATACTTTGCCTCATGTCCTCTCGCTTCCCACGCCATCTCCTCCTCGAGCTCGCTCCGCCACAAGACTTTGACGGCCACGCCCTTCGTCCGCAGACGCCTAACTCGACGATCGACTATCGCTATGGAATCTCTCATACGATAACCCCTGGCCACCGACATCGCCAATCGTACCCTAGATGGATCCCCGATACATCTCTCAAGATAGATACGTGAAAACCGATGACCGCTTCCAGATCGGACGGCAGATTCAACTCATAGTAACCTTGCTTACCTCGCGACAATCAAACGCCCAACGTACCTAGGGCCGAAGTTTCCTTCTTCCCGAATCTCATCACACCCTTCACGGGCGACACCTTTAGAAAACCCAATCATGAACTCGAACTCAAGATGCCGACGACGATGATCTCGCATACGACTTGCCGACTCGAGTCATTAATAGCCGCCTTTGATAAGCTTCACCTTATCCATCGCCGTATCAAATCGTCCCACTAGCCGCCCCGCCACATCGAACCAACCTATAGGCGACCGCACTTCCTCCCATACAAGGCCTCATAAGGCGCCATCTCAATGCCGAGCAGTAGCTATTATTATACGCGAACTCAACCAGAGGCAAATGATCCTCCCAACTACCATCGGTCAATAACACAAAGCTCGCAAAGATATCCTCAAGAGTCCGGATAGTGCGCCCGCCGTCCGTCTGCCTGCGGATGAAATGCAAGATTTCGTGCTCACCGCCCCTAAACTCCTCGAAGGACTCTCCGTGTTAGCCAGAACCGGGCTCCTCGCTCGATATGATCGGGCAGGATCACGCACCGACGATCTCTGATGTAAAGTCCGCATAATCCTCACCAAAGTCGCCCCGACGGAAGAAAGTGGGCTGATTTCACACCGCCGACGATAACCCATATAGAATCATGTCTCCTCCGAAAGTGCGAGGTAATCCCGCGATGGTCCATGCTGATTACCTCCCACTTCCGTGCCGGGATCTCTATCGCTCAGAACAAACCACCGTGCCTCCGTGCTCTACCTTCACCGCCGACAACATTCGCATCGAGCTACGAACTCGCAACGCCCCTCTTCAAGCCATCCCACCAATACACAGATCTAAGGTCGTGGTACATCTTGGTCGACTCGACGGATAGAGTAACGCTAAGCGCGGTGCTTCCTCGCGACCTCACAAGTCCTCAAACATCCGAACACACAACCGCCAAACCTTAGCACCCCATCAAAGTGCTACTCGTGCGACCCTTGCCCTCACGAAGAGTCAGATCACGATATCGAATCAAAGTCGATCTCGAATCAAGGCTCTTCACCTCGACGACGATGGAAGACTCGCAACCTCACGAACTCTAACCCCACCGCTATCGTAATCAATCAAACGGACACCAAGGCTCGCTAATCGATGCAAATCACGAACCATGTCCCTCCTCTCTAGCCGCACATCCGATAGGCTCCCATCGACCTACGACTAAGAGCATCCGCCACAACATCGCCTTCCCGTGGTACAGATATCAACATCGTAATCCTTAAGCAACTCTAACCACCGCCTTCGCCGAAGTTCACCTCCTCCGTCAAGATATACCGAGGCTCTGTGGTCCAGATAAATATCCACGTGAACCCCATACAAATAGTGCCTCCAGATCTTCAAAGCACGTAATCACTACGCTAACTCCAAATCACAAGGGTAGTTCCTCGTGTTTCTCACCGCCGACGCATATGCTATAACCCCGCCATGCCGCATCAACACACATCCCAACCCGATGCTCGACGATCACAATACACGACATAACCATCCGCCCTCTGGAAGAGTAAGAACGGGCGGCTGCCAATCTCTTTCAAAGAATCGAAACCTCGCCACAAGCATCACCATCGAACTTGGCCGCTTTCGAAGTCACTTAGTCAACGGTGCGTAGATAGAAGCAAACTTCTCCACGAACCGATAATAACTCGCAAGGCCCGTAAAATCGCGAACCTCGCCGAGTAAGAGTTCAGGCCAAGTTCGACCGCTTCGATTCGCCAGATCCACTGAATGCCATCACTCATAATATGCCCAAGAAACGCCATCAAGTCAACCAAAACTCACATTTGGAAAACTTGGCGCATAATCGCTGATCTCGAGAATCACAAGACAGCCTCAAATGCTCCGCATGCTCCTCGCCCGAGCGAATAAACCAAGATATCATCAACGAACACTATCACAAACGCGTTCAAAATGGTTTGAACACTCGGCTCATCAAATCCATGAATACCACGAGCATTGGTCAACCCAAAAGACATGACCAACTCATAATGCCCGCACGTCCGAATGCAATTCTGTGGACATCCACCTTCTCTCGACACGAACTCGATGATAGCCCAACGCAGATCAATCTTGAGAAACATCTCGCGCTCGCAATCGTCGAACAAATCATCAATCCCGGGAAGGGGTATTCGTTTAATGGTCACCTTGTTCACCGTCAGAATCAACACACATGCGCAGCTGGCCCCGCCCTTCTTTCTTCACGAACAATACCGGCGCTTCGTGGGAAACACTGGCCTAATGGCCCTTCTCCAAAGAAATCCTCACCGTCCTTCACTCTCAACTCGCAGTGCCATTCGTATGGCGGAATGGAAATAGGCCGAGTATCCGCAATATGTCAATACAAAACTCGATCTCCTCTCGTGAGGGATACCCGAGGTCATCCGGAACACGCCTGGAACTCGCCGACTACGGAACTGATCAAAATCTGTACCGCAGCCTCGATCAAACACTGAACTAGATGGTAGATATACCCTTCTCGCACTATCTTCCTAGCCTCGAGGTAGGAAATAAACCTACCTCTGCGATACCGCGTTCTCCCACTCAACAACCGGCCTCGTGAAATCGAACCGCATTACTTTCTTCTCAGCTTCACATTGGCATAGCAGAAGCTAGCCAATCCATCCCCATAATCACGCCGGTCAATCATCTCCAACTCTATCAAGTCGCCGGTCCGACGATCAGAACGGTCACAGACAAGCCCTATATACCCGCCGAGCTACCACCGAATCACCCATCGCGTAGCTACCTCGAAAGGGTCTATGGACTCATGCTCTATCCCTATCCTACTAGCAACAAGTGGAGATATATAGGACAGAGTAGAACCCTGATCTATCAAGGCATAAACATCAAACCAATAAACTGATAAGGTACCTGTGACGACATCGCGAGGCCTCCGATCCTCGCTTACCGACAAAGCATAAATGCGTTCGAGGACCGCGAATCGGGACCCGAGCCACGACCGCCGCGACTCCGACCCACGAGCACTCGCCCGGCGAGTAATCAGAGGAGATGATGAAGCGCAATGCAACCCGGCGTCGAGCCCTACCACCGCCACGCTCGGCCGACAAGCCCGCAGTGACCGCTGGCTACAATCAGAATAAGCTCCAAAAGTAGTACCACACTTCCCGAATGGGATCCCGCATCGCCACACCGGGGTGGTCCCGATCGCCGCATCGCTACTCGACGCTCAAGCCCCGCCCCGCCCGCCAAAACTCGCCAGGCCGAGGACGGTGCAGAGTGCTCGAGCCGCCGCGTGCGACCCAGATCGCCGCCGAGGCCGCCACCACGATAACCACCAAGACCCTCCCGCCCCGGCCTTCTTCGCCGGCCGCTCGCCCACTCGCCGACCGCGCCTCGCATCTGCGGCGCGAGCTCGCACGCGGTAATGTCCATACCCCGGGAGAGAAACCCCGCACATGACTCGCCATATAGTCGTTTCAGCCCGCGACATAGCGGTGCACCCTATCCTCCATATTCGCTACTAATGCCGGGACATATCGAGCCAAAGAATCAAACTCGACATTGTACTCCCGACAAGCGCCCTCTCGCCTCGCAGAAGAAAATCTATCACCGCCTCTCATCCGCGAGGCAAGAAGTGAGCGAGGAAAGCCTCCGAGAACTCATCCTGCAAGTGGGACGCTGCTTTCCCGATAACTCCCATGAATCAAACCAATCGATCGCGTATCACGCATTTATGTGAACCAAAGATCACGACTCGGCCTCCGACGCCCGATCACTCTCAAAATCCTTCAACCGACGGATGAACTCCTCGCGATCATCCTCCCGCCACCCATAAACTCCGCGGCTACAACTCAAGTCTCGTAGCTCAAACTCTCTCGCCGGTGAACAACGGTACGACCGAGCTGAGCTGAATCGCCGCATCCCCTCTCTCGTATCGGGCCACAACTTTAGCCAAAAGCCGGGCCATCTCTCAGACCTAACTCTCCGCCCAGCCGCGGGATGCGAGTGCTGGTACTGGTCGCGCTGGGTCGGGCGGCGCCATAGAACTCGCTGCCTTCGTATAGATCGGGCCGAGCCTCGTGACTCGGTGTCTCGCAGCAGCCTCGGCCGCTGCCCTTCTGGGCCCGGCCGCTTTACGCGAGGCATAATCATATAGAAAGGAATACGTTAGAGGGGTCCAACTTATAACATACCTCTAAAGCACGATCTCGTAATGAAAAGAATGGAAACTAATCCTAAATATCCTATAGCCTCGTGATTATTGGCGGTGCACAACACACCGATAATCAAGACTCTACTAGATACGGCGGTCAGACACTTTCCGAGGATTAATCGCTCGATACTACTTTTGTCACGCACTGCTCGGCCCGTGATCGTGCCTTACCGGCACCCAAGTAGTCATACATCGAGTAATCGAAATATAAAGCAAGACATGAAACAGCTTTATAAAATAAGACATACGCTTATGTGAGAAAACACGCTTTCGATATATATATAAAATCACGGTTTAGCGCTACATCCGACATCGCATAAATATGACTACAGCACTTAAGGAAATATATAACTATGGCGACAGTTCCCGCCATACCCTCGATCGCATAAAACTATCTACAACAGGAGATCATACCAAAAGTAGAGCCTCCTAAGAGACGGAGCTCCCGACACCAACGTAGTAGATCCTAAGACGCGGATCTAGCACTCGCTTCTTACCGCGCAGATGAACGCAGCCCCGGGCGAGGTCAAGACAACAGTACTAAGTATGCGAAATCAGAAATACTTAAATGAAAACATATCATTTTAAAACCGCTTACAAATATGTGCAAACAAATTCAAGAAACCGCACGTAGTGCCACATCACAAACAAGAGCAACAATAGGTAATCAGAATAGGTCTTGTCTAGGCCGCGAATGATCGAACAGGCCACTCGCCATATCATCATTCTCGCAGCCTAATCCTCGACTCCCGAGTCCGCATAGGCCACTCACGGGCCCGCATGAGGTATAACCCCGCATCGAGGGTAGCTACTCCTGCAAGATCGCCCCGACTCGCTGGTCCGCACGCCACATGGATCGCATGAGGTATAACCCCGCATACTAACTCGAACTCTCGTGAGTTCGCACAGGCCCTCGACCCGCATGAGGTATTCTCGAATCACGGTCCTGCATCACCCGAGTCTACCCCAGACGGAGGGCGCTAACCCCTGTGATCATCTCAAGAGGCGAGTGATAGTATACTAACATAACAACTTATCTTTAAACAACATAAGCACAACAAGGATACTCACCTATACAAACGTTACAAGATACTAACACACATAGCATCATATCATGTCTACTTATCACACCATCTTTATTATTCTTTTCACAATATAAGTGTTATAAACACATAGGCAAACTTGTTTCTTTATAAATCTTAAGTGGTTATACTTACTTCCCATAAAGCTAGTATAACTCTTAAGCTTCGCTTTAAAACCAATTAGTTCTCTTCATAATATGATTCAAGAGTCTTTGAAATGTTTTCCCTTATTATTCAGCTTAAGCCGAGGCATCGCTGTAAGTATTATTCAGCTTAAGCCGTCAGGCATTGCCGTAAGTATTATTCGTGCTTAAGCCAGGCATTGCCGTAGTTATATTGTAAAATATCATGCTTTAGAAGAATCACATACCTTCTCAAAACCACCGCCAAGTCAATATGTCGCCAGGCAGAGAGTCACCTATAATAGTCACAGATATCAATCAAAGACTACTCAAGGTCATTCTAAACATGGGTTCATAATTCTACGTAAGTCGGGCAAAGACTTCCCTACCCGAGCTATATAAGCTCATCAGAAAACAACCCATGTAAGTACTTGATTATTCTTCCTTCAAACCCTTCTATCGTGGTAATAGCTTCAATTTATTCTGATATACTTCTAAGTATTTATACTTATTCTTATACTATAACAAAGAATTCATTCTCTAATTCAAAAGAGGGTTAGGATTATTACCTCTGCAGCCTAATAATATCCTAGAAAATCATACTGAGCAAGGTTTTGCTCTAAGTTGTATGCTCCAAGAACCTTAGAAGTTCTTCACAACTTCTACTAAGTACTAAGGTATTTGGGCTAGGTATTTTGGGAATTATAACGATACAAGAAGGTAACTTTTCTACCAAGTGGGGTAGATTTTTGGCCAGGCTAGGGGAGTATTCGCCAAGGCCACTTAGGCTGATGGGAAGAGGCTTGGACGAAATGGCTAACAAGTGAGAAGGGAGGATTTTCAAGACTTGAAAGTAATTTGTGGACGAAGAACTCTTCATCTTAATGGGTATTTATAGGTCAAGCTGGCCAACCAATGGCCAAGATTTAGACAAGTGCAAGGCAAGTGTGGAGGATTAACTATACACAAATATCCTACTAATCCCTCGACTTGTGCACAAGGCACAAAAACGTGTTCTCCTAGTCCAAATCGTCCAAACGGACGATTTCAAGTCCATCAATCGGAGGTGACAAGTGTCGCCTCCCGCTGGTCCAAAAATGTTTCGCCTCTGAAAAATCCGCAAAATTAGAAATGGCATAGCCGAATTTACCCTACGAAGCCGTGGGAAACGCTTTCGCCTGAAAAAAACTATTCGCTTTTTAGTGAGTTGTGCCTAAAAAAAAACGTTTTGCCTAAACTTTAAGGCTAGACTTTTTGTACGTATTCCCTTACGTACATACTCTGGAAATACGGGGTATAACAAGAAACTTGTTTACATGATAAGTTATGGTATGTTTAAGTTTTATGAACAAATTATATTTGAGACTATGTATATGTTGGCTGAGTTGAAGTACGTAAGATAACTCTGCTTGGGCTTATGATGATGATATATGCGTATGGAGGCATTAAGGCCACGTTGTATTGTTGGTATGTCGGGCGGTGAAAGGAAACTATGTTGTTAAATTTAAGTTTGACTCAAAGAACATTCGAGGACGAATGTTTCTGGGCCGGGGAAGAATGTTACACCGTATTTCCAGTAGTATGTAAGGACGCACGTGAGAGAATCGAGCCTTAAAGTTAGGCTTTGTTCAAATTTGGGGCACAAGTGCCGAATTGAGTCGTGCTGACGAACGCTTTCCATTAGCCAGAGGGAAAATTCCATGTCATTTAGAATTTTTGCGGATTTTTCCGAGAGACGAAATATTTTGACCAACGAGGGTGATACGTCACCCTCACATCGAAGCTAATGGTGGCTTGACGATCAAGGCCCAAAAGGAGAGTTACGCCGATTGGTTCCTTTGCTTAGCCTCAGATGTTATGTTTCATGTGTTTTCTGCGAGTAGGTTAGGTGCACATGGCTTGATCTTCGCCTTACACTTGCTCGCACATGGCTTCGATCTTGTCCATCGTCGCTTCGCTCCCTATAAATACCTCTCTCAAGACTTATTCATCACAAATTTCCAAGTCTAAATCCTCCTTCCTCCGAGCCATCGCCCCAAGCCTCACCTTCCCTCCCCTTTTTCGTGGCCCTTTGGGCCGAGAACACCCTCCCCTAGCCTAGTTGTGCTAGCCTGAGCCTACTCCCTTGGCAGAAAGTTGTCTTCCAAGTATTGTTATAATGCCCAAAATACCTTAGCCTTGTACCTTGTAGTATTCCAAAGATACCTCTATACGTAGAGCCGTGAAATCTTCATTGTTTGATTGGAGTATTTAAGTAAAAGTTGGTTAGAACTTCTAAGGGTTGTTTGGAGCGGATAGAGCACCGAGTCGAGCTAAACGCTGCTAAGGATCGACATTTAACTTGGATAATTACGGGCTTATCGAGGTAATTATCTTGTCTCTATTTGTAATTGGAAATTACATGTTGTTAGAATATATAGTTGAAGTATACTATATATAGAACTAAGCTTAGCATCGCGCAATGTCTTTTGACTTAAGCTCAAGAATAAAGGAAAGAATCGAATCAGATTTACAGATCAGTATTGCGAGATTTGTGTAATATTATCGAGTAGAATTGTACACGCCCCAAGTTAGACGTAAACCCCTGGCTTGCGGCCGCCTCTATAGAGGAGATTTACGCTATCATGTGTGTGGGAGAGATGCCGAATTTTCAGAGAATGGAACTCAGGTTTTGAAGTTAATAGACGTTGTGACCTTTTTAAAAGTACTAAGAGTAGCGATTCTACTGGGAGTGGAAAGGGCTAGCAAGGTTGTAGTACTGGAGCATTTTGCTTATTGTCGATACTGCCGCAAAGGTATGTGAACCTCTTCCTTCCTTTGGCATGATTCTATGTATGGAATATACCGTGGTATCATTTCATGTTTCCTCGCTACTCTTGTAGAAGTTAAGAGGTAGTTATGGATACTGTTCCGCTTAAACATATAAGTCCTCGATAGAAAATTGTTTTTGACTAAGGCATAAAGTGATTATAACGGCCATGGGAAGTCGTTATAACGGGCTTTATGGAAGGACAAAAGAATGCTTTTCTTCAAGAATGTAGAGAAATGATTTGAATAAAGAAGTGGCAAACTGCTTTTAAGGTACTTTTAGGTTTTTAAGAAAGAAGTCACTTGTTTTGTAGTTAATTTTATTTCTAAAAAGGTATTGTGACTTGTCTTGAAAGGGTGGATAGACTTGATACTATAGTTGTTAGTATCCGGCAAAGATACCTTACGGGCGCACTATATGACATTATCGACCCTTAAACGGGCCGGGCAAGATACCTTTACGGGCATTATATGACATTATCGACCGAACGGGCCGGGCAAGATACCTTACGGGCGCACTATATGACATTATCGACCAAACGGGCCGGCAAGATACCTTTACGGGCGCACTATATGACATTATCGACCCGCAAACGTCGGCAAGATACCTTTACGCGCACTATATGACATTATCGACCCGAAACGGGCCGGGCAAAGATACCTTACGGGCGCACTATATGACATTATCGCACCAGAACGGGCCGCAAGATACCTTTACGCGCACTAGATGACGCATCGACCAGATTGGGCAAAAGATACCTTTACGCACTATGCGACCTTGATCGCCCCAGATCGGGCCGATTATACGATGAAAGATAAGAAGTTATATAAGAATGAACTAAATGATTCTTTTTCTAAAAACGTAAGTAAGAATGGCTATAACTTTTTTAGAATGGAAAAGATAATAAGGTGCGATTAAGTTCATAAGTGGTAATGACACTACAGATCCGCATGTATTGTTTTATACTTGTCCTTGTCATTCTTTTGTACGCTTACGACCGCTTATCGACGCTATTTCTGCTCCATATTCGCACTGGCAGATCGACTTCGGGACCGCTCATGCCGCAGTTTTAGGTACCTGTGTCGTGATCCTTGCTCTTAGGATCTCGTCGCTTTTGGGGAAAAAGCTCCATTTGTTCCGAGGCTTTATCTCTTGGTACGGTTTTTCCCAAGTAGTAGATTCATGTATATTCGTGGTATGGGCCCGTCCCGCCACAGATGTTATGTTAGAAACTCTTAGAGGTCTGTAGTCACATATTGCGGGTCAGTTGTAAAGAAAGGAGGCAATCGGTTCGTTGTTTTTATATATGTTCGTGAAGGTAGTTCTATTTCCGCTAACCTGGTTGCTTTATTTACGATGTTTTATTTTTAAGTTTCATGTATGCTCCGGGCTGATTTTCTCTCGATGTTTACTCTGCAGTGGTGCTCAGTAGGCACCGCGTCCCGGGTCGGGTCGCGGACAGTGGTACCCCACGGCTAGCACCAAGGAGTGTGGAGGCTCTCGCCAAGCGGGAGGGAGGACGAACAACTCTTTCAAGGGATGAGGATTTCTAACACTTAGAAATATTTGGAATGGATGAAGAAGTCATCCAAGGGGGTATTTAAAGACAAGCCAAGGCCAACCAATGGCCAAGATCTAGCCAAGTGCATAGCAAGTGTAGGACCAAGATTCACCCACGTGTCCTTAACCAACTAACACACAAAATATCCTACCAACTCCCTCTTCAATTCGCCCAAACCGAGCCTCTTACGCCCGCTAATGGAGGGTGCCGGCGCTCGCTGTCCAACACGCTTCGCCTCTAAAAAATCCGCAAAATTAAAAATGACATAGCCGGAATTTTCCCTACGAAAGTCGTGGAAAACGCTTTCGAAAAACGACTCTAAACGGGTGTTGTGAATAAAATTAATTCGCCAAGCCTAATACAAGTTTCAAATTTTCACGCACGCCCCACGCATATACCGAAATACGGTATAACATTCTCCTCCTTAGAAACATTCGTCCGAATGTTCCTTCTAAGTCTCAAACAAACGCGCGCGCCAAGATAGTCTTCACTACTATACTTAGAACAAACCCGCCACACCGCCACGTATACACCCGCACATACTTCCATTCAAGTCCACGAGGAAACACCTATAACATCACCAAAGTAATGATCACATCTATGCTCGTAATACATGCTCGCTTCTCCCTTTTACTCGCCGCACTTTCTCGCACTGCCAACTCTTATCACATTTCATATCGCTTCCAAAACTTGGTTACTATCTCTAACGGGTCATCATTAATCGGGAACACCGATACCACTTTTGTCACTTTGCCGCAGGCATTAACCTTCTCGTGCATCCAACAAATGGTACCGCTTTTGTCACTGTCGCGAGCCTTGCTCCGACGACTCCAACAAATGGTACCGGCTGCTTATGATCCTCGAGGCATGCCCTACGCCTTCTCGTGACGTGCCATACGGAGAGCCACGGTTCGCCTGTCCTGCTCTCGCAGGCTCGCCTCTTATACGCCACCCAACATAACAATACGAAACACGACGCTTCCTAAGTCGGACGGCAATTGCTAACATATAGGCAACCCGCCTATTCTTCACGTGAACTCAAAAGGCCCAAAGTAATCGCTAAGTTCCTTCGCTTCAAACCGCCACACCCTACCCGGTGGTACTTTTAAGAAGACCGTCCGCCCACTTCAACTCTAAGTTGCCGCCGACATTATCCGCGACGATTCTCCGAGCCGCTAGAACTTCTTCTAGACAAGCTTCGCTATCCACAAATTACCGCCGGAACAAGCTTGAACCAACTCACTCAATCTTGCCAACATCGAACCAATCGACGGCCGATTTACACATCCGCCCTACAAGGCTTCATAAGGCGACATCCGAACACCGAAATGGTAGCTTAAACGCCCTCTACAGAGACAATAATCCTCACAACCACCTCGAAATCCACACACCGCCCGAGGGCGAATGCAATTCGAGACTCACCCGAAGTTCTTAACCCCTCGTAAAACTTCCAAACAAAACAGCCGCACTGGCTCCACCGTCGCCATAAGGCGAAGGCACCCCGCAGCCTTACAACCCTTCTAAAACAACATCGCCGAGTGAACGGTCCCGATCAAGAACACGACGGCTGCCCCCATCGCCCAACCACCGGTCGAACGCATCCACGAACTCGCACGCCGTCAACTCAAACTTGGGCCTAACACCCGTGGACTTATCACAAGGCGGACCACCCCAAACGACCTCACCACCAACCATGCCGCTGGTTGACCCGCAACGCGGGCCTCAACCCGACCCGCAACGCCAAGAAAACGCCAGCTCCAAGGAAAACTCACTAATCACGCTACGAAAACCCAGCGCTTTTCTTAGCTCAACTACCCTCTTCATTTCATACTACTTAGGACCTATCCCAAACACAAAATTCACGTGCACTATGCACCCGAACATAACACTACACCTTTACTCGAGACGGCCTTACCTCTAAGGTCTCTACGTATAAAACTCTAAGGCTCACACCTTCTCTATCCCCAATCAATCTTACTCTGCTAAACAACCATGATTCCTAATCACACCTAACACATCGCTATCGTAACATAGCACTTATGATATACCCATCTTATCACACATACCGATCTCTGAGGGTTAAGGATATACCAGAATTCACTGCCTCACTCCTGTCGCTCTAATCAAACCCCTGTAGGGCGCGATAGCTGAAGATGACAAACTACCCACCGATCCGAAGGCTAAGTCCTCCTACTAGACACTCTTCCGACATCGCACTTCGACGGCCATAGTACAACAAGTACTAATCCAACAAGACGACATTCCCTCGATGACGACGCCCGCCATACTCGGAACCGAAGCCCTCGGAGTTCTCACTCAACTCCCGCATACCCCGAAAGTCTCAAACCGCGGAAGACCACGCACCGTGGACGCATAATCTAATCCACGCGTAGGTGATCGCCAAAGTTACCAGGACCTCGCTGCTCGCCCTCTCGTTGTCCTTCGTTAACCCGCCGATCTCACGCTTTCGCATGCCGCGCATAAGCCCGCATACAGTGCCATGCTCAAGCTCAATCAAGAATTACTTCTGCACGACCCTCTTAGATAGCCATCAAGACCGCAGAAATCGGTATACTCGTAGCCAACCATAGCTAGTAATGGTCGCTTTGCAATCCATATTCTCTCGCTCTCGTCGGAACCGGGCGTTCAAATATCATGACCGCAGAGGAACCGCCGCCGCTAAACTTATCAAGCTAGCGACGCGCAGTAAATCCTCGAACGGCATTACCCTAGGTAATGATTGGGCTCGCTCACGCAACCCTCTCGAACTCTTCAGCCTCCTCGGCTTTGCCTCCCGGGCCCGGGCTCTACGCGAGGCATAACTGCAGGAAAGAAATACGCCAGAGGGTCCAACTTACAACACAGCTCTAAGGCACGATCTCAGAGTGAGAAGAATAGAAACCAATCCTAAATATCCTATAGCCTCCTGATCATTGGTGTGGTGCACAACACACCGATAATCAAGACTCTACTGGATACTGCTCAGACACTTTCCGAGGATTAATCGCTCGATACCATTTTTGTCACGACCATTCCGCCTCGCGATCGTGCCTACCCGCACCCTAGTGATACAACATCGAGTAATCAGCGAACATAAAACGATACAAAACATATTATGAAATATGAAACAATAACTGAGAAAACTTGCCTTTCAAGATATATATAAATAATAATTCTTACAAAAAGAACAATTTAATCCTTTTACAACCCCGCCCACAACAAGATTACTGCACTTCTACGAATGATATGATAATAACGACGGACAGGTTCGCCATACCCCGAATGTAAGCACCTACAACAACAGTGGACTATACCAAGATAAGCTCTCCGAGAAACGCGAGCTTTCCCAAACCGAATCAGGACCCTAAGAGCGAGGATCAACGATCGTGTACCTTACCGCGCATGAACGCAGCTTCGGGCGAGGTCAAGATAACAAAAATTGAGTATGTGAAATCAAAATAACATCAGAAATGAAATCATAGTAGTCTATATAAAGCAGAGACATGTATGATAACCAAACTACAATTCACAATAAATAAGCAAATATGTCAAGTCGTGACTCACACCTCTAGTCATCACTCAAATTTAACAACGGGTCTCACGCCACAACATCAATCGTGCCCGTGGAGCACATTCTTCACCGCACACATGATATGAAAGCACCAAGGAACACATGAACACCGTGTCCCACTGCGGTTATAATAAAATCAGACGGTAAGTACGAAGGCATATCCGACTACTAAAAACCACAAGACCAACAAGGTCATAAATCAGATTACGAGATCTGTCTAGACCATCACACGATCAAAGCCGCCACGCCTGCAGATCTAATGTGCGCATCTAGTCCTCGAACTTCCCGCACCGCATAGGCCAATCAGATCGCCCGCATTTAGGCATAACCCGCATCGAGGGTAGCTACTCCTCTAGCCGCTCGACTTCGCTGGGTCCGCATGGCCACAAGGACCGCATGACCACAAGGGCCGATCCTAACTCGAACTCCCGCAGCCGCACGGCCCTCGGGACCCGCACGAGGTAGTCTCAATCATAGGTCTATCGACCCGCCCGAAGTCTACCCCGCATCGGAGGCGCTTAATCTCTAATCATCTCAAGAGACGAGTGATGTATAATACTATCATAACAATTATCGTTAAACAACATAAGCACAACAAAGGAAAACCTCTTTACACAAACATCACAAGATACTAACACACGAGATCCTAGCATGTTTACTTATCAATCAACAAGAAAGTATTACAAGGCTATCACAAACCAACAGAATCAAGTTATGCACACAAGGTACTTTCTACTATATGTCAACAAGTTCGGTTTTTATCCCCAAAGTACTTCATACATTAACTCTTTAAAAGATACGCTGCTTTCACAAAACCACACAATACCCGTAGTATATGAAAATAGAGTGATTATCTTTGAAGTAAATCAAAACACTTACCTTTGTAAAATCAAGTAACAACATTATTTTCCAAACGCCCAAGTTTGCCTAATTTCAAATGTTCACGCTTTCTTATTTTAGAAAGGTTTCGCTGCTCATAGCCTTATTCATTTAAGAATATAATTCTCTTTAAACCATCTAAGAAACATAAGCCTTATATGCGAGTAGATATTCTTGTTTATAACAATCTTATTACTAGCCCATGATCTAGAAATATCATTTTGTCTCATCTTAGCTTCTATGATTTAGTTTCTACCGTTTTATTAATACTTCATTAATCAAAACTTTTCCCTTTATTAACGCAGTGGTTTGTCGATACACATTCGATTTCAAATCAAGAAACATTATCCCTTTTAAAAATCAAGTACTCATTACTCACGAACGAGGTTTCACACAAAATTCATATAATTTATTTAAGTTAAGTCTCTTATCTTACAAGATCAAGTCTCTTAACTTCTAAAAATAAATAAGTCATTCGCTTTATCTCTTAAGCCGTTATACCTCACTTCCCATAAAGCTAGTATAACTCTTAAGCTTTTAAAACCAAGTATTACTCTTCTTTAAAAACAGCTTAATTCTTCAACTACTTCAAGATTATTATTATTCTGCTTAAGTCAAAAGACATTGCCATACAACTATGTTCAATTAACACACGCACGCTCACCGCATTATATAGTTATACACATATCATGCTAGAAGAGATACGAAGAGGTTCACATACCGCGACGACATCGACTATTAGCAAAACGCCCACGCTATAACCCGCTAGCCTCGTCCACCTTCTCAAGCACATGCTACTGCAGTAACATTCAACCTATACAAAGTTACACAAGTCTATCAAAGTCTGACTACTCAGAATAAATCTAGATGCAAGATCCTACGGAAATTGGGCAAGCGCCCTTCCCTACCCACAACTACACAAGCTCATCAGAATTGGCCCCATGTAATTACAGCTTCATTCTTCGTGCTTAAGTCCAAAGACATTGCCGATACTACGCCGCTATATATAGTATACTTCAACTATATATTCTCACACGCATGTAATTTCCAATTACAATAGGGGGACAAGATCTTTACCTCGATAAGCCCATAATTATCCGAAGTTTATCGCCTCCGAGCAAGGTTTAGTCTAACTCCGCGCGCCCAACTCCGCTCCAAACCACCCTTAGAAGTTCTAACCAACTTCTACATAACACTCCAACTAACTACTTGAGATTTTCCTTAGGGTTTCGTTTTGTGACCGACGGAAGTATAATAGTATTTCTGGTTTTTCAGATAGGTATGACCTGAATACAACAAGGTATACTACTAAGGTAATTGGGCATTATAACAATACTGGAGAGTATTTCTATACCACAAAGGGGTATTATACGAAACAACCTAGGCAGTGTGGGTACCCCACTACTAGCACCACGCGAGGGGGAGGGCTCTGCCATGGGAGGAGGACGAGAACAACTCTTTCAAGGGAGGGAGGATTTCTAACACTTAGGAAATATTTGGAATGGATGAAGAAGTCATCCTAAGGGGTATTTATAGCATGCCAAGGCCAACCAATGGCCAAGATCTAGCCAAGTGCATAGCAAGTGTAGGCCAAGATTCACCCACGTGTCCTTAACCAACTAACACACAAAATATCCTACCAACTCCCCTCTTCAATTCGCCCAAACCGAGCCTCTTACGCCCGCTAACGGAGGGTGCCAAGTGGCGCTCGCTGGTCCAACACGCTTGCCTCTCGAAAAATCCGCAAAAATTAAAATGACATAGCCGAATTTTCCCTACGAAAGTCGTGGAAAACGCTTCGCCAAAAACGACTTAAACGGGTGTTGTGAACAAAATTAATTCGCCAAGCCTAATACAAGTTTCAAATTTTCACGCACGCCCCACGCATATACCGAAATACTGTATAACATAAGGGGGGGTATTTATAGGGCTTTCAAGGTCTAAGATTGAGGCAAGTGGAGGGCAAGTGGAGGGTGTGGATTTGCCCAAGTGCACCCTAGCCATCTACTCCACAAATCACTCCAAACATTGACCCATGGTTTAGGCCACAAAATCATGCCAAGATCGGCCATGGTTCCACCACTGAGGTGACAAGTGTCGCCTCTCGCTGGTCCAAAATATTTCATCTCTAAAAATCCGCAAAAATAATAAATGTCGAATCAGAATTTTCCTTCGCAAAGTTTGGAAAACGCTTCCTAAAACAATTCTTTTCGGGTCAGGTACAAATTTTGCCCCTTGCCTAACTTAAGGCTTAAACTTTTGTACGTACGTCCTCACGTACATACTCTAAAAATACGGGGTATAACATTCTCCCCTCCTTAGAAACATTCGTCCCGAATGTTCCTTCCCGATACAGATAACGATAAGTTCCTCTTAACTTGAACAAGTTGTCAATGCCACACCTGGCCACAAAATAACACACGCGCAATTACTTAATCCAAGTCCACAAGGAAACACCTCTATTACCACAAAAAGCTCCCACCCAAGGTCTAAAAGACACTCCCTTCGCACCTTCATTTCACAAAAGAAATGATCACTTCTTTCCTTACTCGTCGTACCCTCCTCGTACACTCGAACTCTTTCTCATAACTTACCACATTTCTGTTATTGCTTCAGTTTCCAAAATCTCTGGGTTACTATCTCCAACTTGGTCATCATTAACAGGGAACATTCGATGGATTCCGACACTCTTCCGAACGTAGCAAAGATGAAAGACCGGACGCATCGCTTCCTAAGTCGGATGGCAATGCTATCTTATAGCAACCCGCCTATTCTCCACATGATCCAAAAGGCTCGGCACTCGTGCTAAGTTTCTCGCTTTCCAAAACTCGCCACACCCTTTCCGGTGGTGCCTTCAAGAAGACTCCACCGCCAACCTCAACTCCAAGCCGCCGCTGCCGACATCCGCACGACTTCTGTTGACTCTGTGCTGCCAATAACCTCTTCTGGATAAGCTTCACCCTATCCACATCCTGCTGAAACAAGTATGAACCAACAATCTGAACCTTGCCAACATCGAACCAATCGACTGGCAACCTACACTACCGCCCATACAAGGCTTCATACGGCGGCATCTGAATACTGCAATGGTAGCTAAAATGATACTCACTCAACAAGAGGCACATAATCCTCGCTGCTACCCCTAAAAATCAAAAACACCGGCCCGAGGGTGAATGCGATACTGAGACTCACCTGAGTTCCTAACCCTGCCTGGTAAAACTTCCAGAAAAAGAAATAGCCATAACCTGGGCTTCACTGTCTGTCATAAGGTGAAATTAGGCACCCCGTGCAGCCTTACAACCTTCCTGATATATAACATCTCGCATAACCTCTCACGAGTAAATGGCCTTGATCGAAGACAAGATGGGCCGACTCATCGCCCGACTGGTCGAACGCACTTACGAACTCGTACGATGGTTAACTACACTTGGGCCTAACACCCTCGTGATCCTGACACCTAGCGGGACCACCACGAACTGACCCCACCACATTACAGGCCGCGGGTTGACCCGCGATCGGTCCTCAACCCGACCCGCTATCGCGCAAAAATTCTTGTTCCCCGATCCGGAACAATCTCACTAATCAAGTCACGAAGACCTAGTGGTCATTCTTAGCTCAACTACCCTCTTTCATTTCATACCACTCAGGGACTTATCACACAAACATATCTCACGTGTATTATGCACTCCGATAAGGGTCAAACATAAAATAAATCTTTTACTCGAGATGGCCTTGCCTCTAAGGTTTCTACGTACAACATTCTAAGGCTCACACTTTCCCTATCCCCAATCTTACCCTTTTAACTAACCATGATTTCTAATCACAATTATCACAATGCTATCTGAACATAACACTTAAGATATACTCATCTTATCACACATAAAATTCTCTAGAGGGTTAAGGATATACTTGTATCTACTGCTCCACTCCCCTCTGTTGTTCCAATCAATCCTGCCCTGTTGGGCGCATAGCTAGGAAAGGTGATGAACTAGCCGATCCCAAGGCCGAAGTTCTACATCCGCGCCACCTCTGGTCGGACAATTTCTCGCAAAATGTCCCCGCTGGCCGCAAGCATAACAAGCCCTCGAAGAAGTACGACACTCCCCACAATGACACCTACCACAACGGCCACACCGAGGTGGGGGTGGCCTCCTCTGGCTAACACCCTTTCCTCTCCGAACTACTGAATCTGCAACTGATCTTGTCACACCCCGAATTCGGGCCCGTGACTGGTGCCTTACCCCGGGCACCCTAGTGATACAACATCAGAGAAAACCAGCAGAAAATAAAACATGAGTCATGAAACAAGAGATATAATAAGTAAACAGGCCAACAAAAATAGTTGCCTTCAGTATATACATACAACCCGAACAGTTTAATCCTTTTACAACCCTGCCCACAACAGTACTACAGACCTCTAAGATTTACAACGACTATGATGGGACAGGGCCCCGCCATACCCCTGAATGTACAAGAACCTACAACTCAGGGAACACATACCAAAAGATAAGCCTCCGGAGAAACGGAGCTTCCCAATACGCTGAACTGTGATCCTAAGAGCGAGGATCCACGACCGATGTACTCTACCGCGCAGATGAACGCAGCCCCAAGGAGGTCAAGCACAACAGTACCAAGTATGTGAAATCAGAAAATATCAGAATGAAATCATAATAGTCTAGATAAAGCAGAGACATGTATGATAACCAAACTACGCTCACAACATAATAGCAATATGCTGCCGTGGACTCACGCCATCTAGTCATCCCTCAGGCCGGTGGAACTCCTTCCTCACCGCCGCCTAGGTACAAATCGTGTGATACGCATAATATGTCGCGCCCATCTTACGGACCAAGTATAGAAACGTGGAATACATTCCTGATGAACCAGAGTCGAGTGAAATACATTCCCGATGAACCAGAGTCGAGTGAAATACATTCACGGACGAACCGTGGTCAAGTGAAATACATTCTGATGAACCTGATCAAGTGAAATACATTCCCTGATGAACCTGATCAAGTGAAATACATTCCTGATGAACCGTGGTCAAGTGAAATACATTCTGACGAACCTGGTCAAGTGAAATACATTCCCGGATGAACCGGTGGTCAAGTGAAATACATTCCTTGCACAACAAGTCTATCATACGCAAACGTAGGCAAGTTATACACAACTCAAAGAAACCAGGTTTTAACCCCAAAGTGTTACATACATTAACTCTTTTTAAAAGATCCGTTTCTTTCACATAAGTCACACAATACCCGTAGTATAAAAATAGTGACTATCTTTTTAAGTAAACAAAATGCTTTCCCTTTTGTAAAATCAAGTAACAACATTATTTTCCAAACGTTCAAGTTTGCCTAAATTCAAATGTTCAAGTCACTTATTTTAGAAAGATTTCATAACTCATAGTCTTAATCTCGTTTAAAACATTTGAGTAACATATGTCTTATGGTGAATAGTTATTCTTGTTTATAACAATCTTGTTACAAGAATCATGATCTAGAAAATGTAATATCATTTTGTCTCATCTTAGTTTCTATGCAGATGGAGGTTTCACTGGTTTTAATAATACAACTCATTAGTCAAGACATTTTCCTTTATTAACGCCGCAGTTGGTTTGTCGATACACATTCTGATTTCCGAAATCAGTAAAACATTCTTAAGCCGTTATACCTAACTTCCCATAAAGCTAGTATAACTCTTAAGTTTTCAAAAACCTAGTATTTCTCTTCCTTCAAAACGATTTATAAATCTATTGAAATACATCAAGTTCTTATTATCACATAACAAGCCGCTTATAATTCAAATCAACCTTTTAAAACCACAAAGTATTTGCTTATCCACATAAAGCTATTATAACCAACTTCCCATAAAGCCGTTATAACACTTTTATTTTAAACCAATCAAATACATTTAGCACACGACGCTCATCGCACTACATAGTTCACACATATCATGCTAGAACAGATAGTGAGAGGTTCACATACCTCGCGACGAGCATCGACAATAAGCAAAATGCTCCAAGTACTACAACCTTGCTAGCCCTTTCCACTCCTCAAGTAGAATACGCTACTTGTAGCACTTCCACCTATATAGGCCACAACGCCTATTAACCTCAAAACACAAGCTTCCATTTCTACGTAAAATTCAAGAAGATTTCCCGCAAATCAGAAATCTCTCCTCTATCGAGGCCGCTACCAAGCCAACCAGTGGGGTTATACGCCTAACCGGGCGTGTACAATTTCTACTACACAACAAGCTACACAAGTCTATCAGAATACCCATGTAGTTACGTCAGCTTCTTTCTTTAAATTCAGCTTAAGTCAAAAGACATTGTCAAGAAGATTAAACTTAGTTCTATATATAGTATACTTCAACTATATAATACAACAACATGTAATTTCCAATTACAAAAGGGGGACAAGATTATTTACCTCGATAAGCCCAAAATTATCCGAGATAAAAGTCGATCCCGAGCAAGGTTTAGCTCCTACTCCGTGCGCCCAAACAACCCTTAGAAGTTCTAACCAACTTCTACTTAAATACTTCAACCAACTATGAAGATTTCCTTAGTTTTGGTTTGAGACTTAAAGGACAAAAGGTAGTATTTCCTGCTCTACGACAGAGGTAACTTTGAATACTACAAGATATGAGGCCAAGGTATTTTGGGCATTATAACAATACTTGGAGAGTATTTCAATACCACAAGTGGGGTACACTCACGAAAACACTCCAAGACGTGGGGGTTCTCGCCAAAGTGGCCTCGACAAGTGAGGGAACTCTCGGCCACTGTGCCACCCAAAGGGGAGTGGGAGGCTTAGGACGAGAGCAACAAGAGGAGAGGGGAAGGATTGCAAGACTTAGAACACATTTGACGATGAAGTCTTCAACAAAGGGAGTGGTATTTATGTAGAAGCTGGCCAACCAACGGACAAGATCAAGCCATGTGCAAGGCAAGTGTAAGGCCTTGATCGCCAAGTGCACCCTAACCCCTACTCCACAAAACATGGCACAAAACAATGCACAAACAAGGCCAAAACAAGGCACAAAACAAGGCACCAATAAGGCACAAAACGCGAGCCAATCGCCACTCAACTGCTCACCACGAGGTGACAAGGTCACCTCCCGCTGGTCCAAAATGTTTCGCCTCTAAAAATCCGCAAAATAGTAAATGACATAGCCGAATTTTCCCTACGCAAGCCGTGGAAACGCTTCGCCGAAAACGACTCTAACCGTGTCAGGCACAAAAAGAATTCGCCAAGCCAATTTGAAGTTCGACTTTCACGCACGCCCCACGCATATACCGAAATACGGGTATAACATTCTCCTCCTTAGAAACATTCGCCCCGAATGTTCCTTCTCAAGACGGATATCGATGAAGTTCTTCTAACAAATTGCCAACGCCACGCCGCCAATAAATAACACACGCTCTTCTTCCTCCCTTACTCGACGCGTTCTTCTCGAACACTCAACTCGCTTCTAGTATCCGCGCCACACTTCCGCCAACGCTCGCTCCCAAAGCTTTAGAGTCACCACCTCCAAACTTGGTCATCTAACTAGCTTCACTTCCTCTAAGGCCATTCCCGGCCTTCACGATCCGCTTCTGGTTGAACATATCCACGAATTCATACGATGGTCATACAATCTTGGGCCTAGCATCCTCGTGACTCCTACCACCTGGCGGACCACCCAGAACTGACCCCACTCTCCATCCGCCACGGTTGACCTGATCACGTCCTCAACCCGACCCACAATCACAGAAACCCTTGTTCCCCGATCCGGAACAATCTTACCTATTCGAGCCATGAAAGCTACCACTTCCATCACACATTACCCATGGTCTTATCACACAAATATATCCCACGTACACTACGCACTCTGATAAAGGTCATACATAAAATAAATCTTTTACTCAAGACGACCTTACCCGTAAGGTCTCAATCGTGAAATATTCTAAGGTTCACACTTCCCATGCCCCCATACTTACCCTTCCAACTAGCCATGTTTTCTAACTCACAAATATCACAACGCTATTCCGCACATAGCACACAATAATGAGACCATCATAACAAGCATACCAAAACTCTAGAGGGTTAAGGATATACCTGAAGCTACCGCTCCACTCTAATCATAGGCCCACTCGCAGGCGATAACTATAGGAGGCGGCGAACCAGCCATCGATCCTCGGCGTCGAGTCGCCGCTCAACCTCCTATAAGCACGCCTTCGCCACATGGCCCTCGACGGCCGCAGTGAAACAAGCACCGAAATAGACGACATTCCCCGACGACGCCGCCACATCGCACACCGGGGGGACATGAATCTCGCCGCTAGAACTTACGTAACTCAGAAACTAAGCCCCGAGCTCACCAGCCCCGAATACCCCAACATCTCAAGATCGCGGAGGACCACTGCATCGGGCGAGGTACATAACTAGCTCGCCGAGGCGGTCCGCCAAGGTCGCCAAAAGACCCTACTGCTCGCCCTTCGCCGATCCCGGTCATTCCGCCGACCTCTCCGTGCTCTCACATCCTAGCGCATGAGCTCGCACGCGGCAATGTTCATGCCCGCCGCAGGGAAACACCCGCACAAGACTCACCATATAATCATCAAGCCCGCGACGAGCGACGCACACTATCCTCCATATCGCAACTAGCGCAGGACATATCGAGCCAAAGAATCGAACTCGACATTGTACTCCCGACAAAGGCGCCTCTCTCGCCTCAAGAATAAAATCTATCGCCCGCGTTCTCCTCATCCGCGGAGGCAAGAAGTGCGTGAGGAAAGCCCCAAAACTCATCCCATACCGCCGAGGTGCATGCTCTCCCGAAAGCTCCCACGATCAAACCAATCGATCATGGATCACGCACCGACGCGAACCAAAGGTCACAGACTCGGCCCTCAAGCTCGATCACCCGTGATGATCCGTCAGAATCGCTTGATGAACTCCTCGCGGATCATCCTCGTGCCTCACCAGAAACTCGCGTGCTACAACTCGTAAAGTCCCAAGCCTCAAACTATTTGCTCTGGGGTGAACTACGCGCGGCCGAATCGAATCGCCGTGATCCAAACTTACCTCATGTCCGCCACTATCCCGCAAATAATCGCTATCTTCTGCATTCCCATCTCCTCAAAGACTAGGCCGTGGACCGAGGTGCGGTATCGTGGTCTCAGCAGCATCGCCGCGCTCTAAACTCGCTGGGCCGGGCGGCGCCGCAAAACTCGCCGCCAAGCACTGCTCTCCAGATCGATCGCTCGCGCTGCATTCTCTCAGATCCCACTAGCAGCCTCACTGTCTTGCCCTTCTCGGCTGTGGCTGCTTGCGCGAGGCATAATCGTAAAACGATACGCCGAGGGTCCAACTTACAACATGCCTCTAAGGCACGATCTCGTAATGAGAAGAATGGAAACTAATCCTAAATGTCTCAGCCTCCTGACATAGACGTGGTGCACAACACATCGATAATCAAGCACTTACTAGACACGGTTCAGACACTTTCCGAGGATTAATCGCTCGATACTACTATGTCACACCACTCGATGTTGGATCGTGCCTTACCCCGCACCTAGTGATACAACATCGTAGAAAACCATGGAAAATAAAATACGAGTCATGAAACAAGAGATATAATAAGTAAACAAAGCAACAAAAATGGGGCTTGCCTTTCAAAGATATACATACAACCCGGGGAGGTCAAGACAACAGTACCAAGTATGTGAAATCAGAAAAATATCAGAATGAAATCATAATAGTCTAGATAAAGCAGAGACATGTATGATAACCAAACTACGCTCACAACATAATAGCACATGTTGCTGTGTGACTCACGCCTCTAGTCATCCTCATGCCCGTGGAACTCCTTCCTCACCGCCGCGCCTAGGTACAAATCGTGATACGCATAACATGTCGCGCCCATCTTATGGACCAAGTATAGAAACGCTGGAATACATTCTCTGATGAACCTGTAGTCGAGTGAAATACATTCTGACGAACCAGAGTCGAGTGAAATAGATTCTGATTAACCGTGGTCAAGTGAAATACATTCCCTGATGAACCGCGATCAAGTGAAATACATTCCTGATGAACCTGATCAAGTGAAATACATTCCCTGATGAACCTGGTCAAGTGAAATACATTCCTGATTAACCTGGTCAAGTGAAATACATTCTGATGAACCTATGGTCAAGTGAAATACATTCCTTGCACAACAAGTCTATCATACGCAAACGTAGGCAAGTTATACACAACTCAAAGAAACTGTGTTTTAACCCCAAAGTGTTACATACATTAACTCTTTTAAAAGATCCGCTTTTTCACATAAGTCACACAATACCCGTAGTATAAAAATAGTGACTATCTTTTAAGTAAACAAAATGCTTTCCCTTTGTAAAATCAAGTAACAACATTATTTTCCAAACGCTCAAGTTTGCCTAAATTCAAATGTTCAAGTCACTTATTTTAGAACGATTTCATAACTCATAGTCTTAATCTCGCTTTAAAACATTTGAGTAACATATGTCTTATGTATGAATAGGTTATTCTTGTTTATAACAATCTTGTTACAAAGAGCCATGATCTAGAAAATGTAATATCATTTTGTCTCATCTTAGTTTCTATGCATGGAGGTTTCTATCGTTTTAATAATACAACTCATTAGTCAAGACATTTTCCTTTATTAACGCCGCAGGGTTTGTCGATACACATTCTGATTTCAAATCAAGAAACATTCTTAAGCCGCTATACCTAACTTCCCATAAAGCTAGTATAACTCTTAAGTTTTCAAAACCTAGTATTTCTTCCTTCAAAACGATTTATAAATCTTTTGAAATACATCAAGTTCTTTATTATCACATAACAAGCCAGTTATAATTCAAATTAGTTACCTTTTAAAAACCACAAAGTATTTGCTTATCCACATAAAGCTATTATAACCAACTTCCCATAAAGCTGTTATAACACTTTTTATTTTAAACCAATCAAATACATTTAGCACATGTACGTCTACCGTACTACATAGTTCACACATATCATGCTAGAACAGATAGGGAGAGGTTCACATACCTCGCGACGAGTATCGACAATAAGCAAAATGCTCCAAGTACTACAACCTTGCTAGCCCTTTCCACTCCTCAAGTAGAATACGCTACTTGTAGCACTTCCACCTATATAGGCCACAACGTCTATTAACCTCAAAACACAAGCTTCCATTTCTACGTAAAATTCGCAAAGATCTCCCGCAACAGAATCTCCTCCTCTATCGAGGCCGGCTACCAAGCCAACCAGGGGGGGTTTTATACGTCTAACCGGGCGTGTACAATTTCTACTACACAACAAGCTACACAAGTTCATCAGAATACCCCATGTAGTTACAGCTCAGCTTCTTTCTTTAAATTCAGCTTAAGTCAAAAGACATTGTCATAAAGATTAAACTTAGTTCTATATATAGTATACGTCAACTATATAATACAACAACCTGTAATTTCCAATTACAAAAGGGGGACAAGATTATTTACCTCGATAAGCCCAAAATTATCCGAGATAAAAGTCGATCCTGAGCAAGGTTTAGCTCCTACTCCGTGCGCCCAAACAACCCTTAGAAGTTCTAACCAACTTCTACTTAAATACTTCAACCAACTATGAAGATTTCCTTAGGGTTTTGGTTTGAGACTTAAAGGACAAAAGGTAGTATTTCCGGCTCTACGATAGAGGTAACTTTGGAATACTACAAGATATGAGGCCAAGGTATTTTGGGCATTATAACAATACTTGGAGAGTATTTCAATACCACAAAGTGGGGTACCTCACGAAACACTCCAAGACGTGGGGTTCTCGCCAAAGTGGCCTTGACAAGGGAGGGGGAACTCTCGGCCACTAGCCACCCAAAGGAGTGGGAGGCTTAGGACGAGCAACAAGAGGAGAGGGAAGGATTGCAAGACTTAGAACACATTTGACGATTTAAGTCTTCAACAAAGGGAGTGGTATTTATAGGGAAGCTGGCCAACCAACGGACAAGATCAAGCCATGTGCAAGGCAAGTGTAAGGCCTTGATCAAGCCAAGTGCACCCTAACCCCTACTCCACAAAACATGGCACAAAACAATGCACAAAACAAGGCCAAACAAGGCACAAAACAAGGCACCAATAAGGCACAAAACGTGAGCCAATCGGGCCACCAACTGCCCACCATGAGGGTGACAAGTGTCACCTCCCGCTGGTCCAAAATGTTTCGCCTCTCGAAAATCCGCAAAAATAGTAAATGACATAGCCGAATTTTCCCTACGCAAGTCGTGGAAACGCTTTCGCCAAAACGACTTTAACCGTGTCAGGCACAAAAAGAATTCGCCAAGCCAATTTGAAGTTCGACTTTCACGCACGCCCCACGCATACCGAAATACGGTATAACAGATCCGTAGGTCGAGTCTTCCTACTTGCATCCTCCTACTAGACACCCTTTCGACACATTGCCCTCGACGGCCGCAGTAAAACAAGCACCAACAAAAGACGACATTCCCGACGACGCCGCTACATCGCGAGTACCGAGGGAAAATTGAATCCGGCCGGAACCTACGGTATTCGCGAACCAGCAGCCCCGAGCTCGACAAACCCTCGCATACCCAAACGCCCCGGTCTTCGGAGGACCACTCCGCACCGGGCGGAGGCGCATAATCGACCGTCGGCCGGTAGGTCCGCCGATAGTTACCAGCGACCCGCCGCTCGCCCTCTTCACGGCCTTCGTTAACCCTGCCGATCCTCACGCTTTCTCGCTGCCGCATAAGCTCAGACGCAGCCATGCTCATGCCTCGACCGAGAGCTACTCTTGCATAACCTCTCTTAAATAATTATCAAGACCCGTGATAAATCGACATAATATACTCGTTGCTAAATCCATAGCTAGTAATGTGGTCGCTCTTTGCAATCCATACTTCCTCGCCATCGTCGTGGAATCAAGGTTCAAATATCCCGCCGTAGTAGGAATCGCTGCCGCCGCGCTTAGACTCGCTGACCGGCGCTGCCGCAGTAACTCCCGAACGAAGCACCACCTCGTGTGATGGTTGGGCCTGCGCCTCGTAATTCCTCTCGTGTTTCTACTGCAGCCTCGCCGCTTGCCCTTCGGCCCGGTTGCCTTACGCGAGGCATAATCGTAAAGGAAAGGAATACGTTAGAGGGTCCAACTTATAACACGCCTCTAAGGCACGATCTCGTGAGTGAGAAGAATGGAAACCTATCCTAAATATCATATAGCCTCTCGACATTGGTGTGGTGCACAACACACCGATAATCAAGACTCTACTAGATACGGTTCAGAGACACTTTCCGAGGATTAATCGCTCGATACACTTTTGTCACGACTCCAAACCTCGGCTCGTGGATCGTGCCTTACCCGCACCCAAGTAGACATACATCGAGAAATCATGAATATAAAACAAGACATGAAATAAAATGAAGTGAGAAACAATTTTTCTGAGAAAAGTCACCTTCCGGCATATATATATATAAATACCAAAAATGAACAGTTACATCCCAACTTTACAAACTCGACTACAGACCTCTAAGGAAGTAAAACAACTATGGCGGGACAGGGCCCCGTCATACCCTGAATGAACATAAATATCTACAACATCAGGGACTATACCAAAGATAAGCCTCCGGAGAAACGGAGCTTCGCAAAACGCTGAACTGTGATCCTATGAGCGAGGATCGACGATCGCGTACTCTACCGCGCATGAACGCAGCCCCGGGCGAGGTCGCATAACAGTACCAAGTATGTGAAATCAAAATACTGTAAATGAAATCATAGTAGTCTATATAAAGCAGAGACATGTATGATAACCAAACTACGCTCACAATAAATAAGCAAATATGTCAAGTCGTGACTCACGCCTCAAAGTCATCACTCAAATATAACTACGGGTCTCACGCCCACAACATCAATCATGCCCGTGGAATACCTTCCTCACCGCCAGCCTATGATATAAAAGCACCAAGGAATACACATGAACACCAGTCCCACCTGTGTCATAATAAAACCGTGACGGTAAGTACGGCGCATAGCCGACTACTAAAACCCACGCACTAACAATGCTATAAATCGTATCACGAGGTCTTTCTAGACCGCGCCATATGATCAAGCGCCACTCGCCTCGTGATCAATGCGCGCTAAAACTGAACTCACCGCAGCTCCGCATAGGCCACCTAGGCCCGCATGAGGTAATCCCCGTATCGAGGGTAGCTACTCCTCGGCATCGTCCTAGACTTTCGTAGTCCGCATGGCCACATGGACCGCATGAGGTATCCCCCGCACACTAACCTGGAACTCTCGTAGCTCCGCATAGGTCCCCTGGACCCGCATGAGGTATTCGCGAATCATAGTCACACAGATCGCATGAGGTATACCCCGCATCGGGGGGCAGCTTAACCCCCGGTATAACATGTCAAGAGGTGAGTGGTACAATACTAACATAACGGCTTATCGTTAAACAACATAAGCACAACAAGGGAAACCCCTTTACACAAACATCACAAGATACTAACACACGTAGCATCCTAACATGTTTACTTATCAAATCAACAAGAAAGTATTACAAGGCTATCACAAACCAACATAGTCAAGTTATTCACACAAGGTACTTTTTATTTTATTCCAACAAATTCGGGTTTTTATCCCCAAAGTACTTCATACATTATCTCTTTTAAAAAGATCCTGTTTCTTTCACAAGAGTCACACGATACCCGTAGTATTAAAATAGAGTGACTATCTTTTTAAGTAAACCAAAACAATTTCCCTTTTTAAAGACAAGTAACAACCTTCTTTTCCAAAAGTTCAAGTTTGCCTAAGTTCAAATACTTAAGTCTCTTATTTTCAAAGGTTTCAGAGCTCATAGTCTTAATCACTTAATAATATCATTCTCTTTTAAAACAATTTGAGAAACATATGCCTTATGTGTGAGTAGGTTATTCTTGTTCATAACAATCTTATTAAAGCAACATGATCTAGAAATGTAATATCATTTTGTCTCATCTAGCTTCTATGTAGACGGAGGTTTCTACCGGTTTTAATAATACTTAGTTAGTCAATACATTTCTTTATTAGCGCTATGCTGGTTTGTTCGATACTTATTCTCATTTTTTAAATCAATATACGACGCTCATAATCAATTAAGTAAACTGCCTTTTATCTCTCTTAAGTCGTTATACCTAACTTCCCATAAAGCTAGTATAACTCTTACGCTTTTAAAACCAAGTATTACTCTTCTTACAAAAAGGTTTCTAAATTCAAATGAAATACTACAAGATTCTTATTATTAAGACTCAAGTCAAAATACAACGCAGTAAAACCAAGTTCAGTTAACACACGACGCCTCACCGCACTATATATATTCTTTTAAAATATCATGCTCAAGAGGATAGGAAGAATCACATACCTCGCGACGACACGACAATTAGCAAAACGCCCAAATTATCAGTAATCCCGCTTAGCCTTTTCCACCCTTCGAGTAGAATACGCCATCTAAAGATTTCAACCTATAACGTTATATAAGTCTATCAATGTCTAGACTACTCAGAGAATAAATCTAGATACAAGATTCTACTTAAAATTGGGCAAAGACTTCCCTACCACAACTACACAAGTTCATCAGAATACAAATTCTATGTAAGTACAGCTCAATTCCCTTCTTATATACCTTCCTCAGATATAACTTATACTTAATTCTTATACTTCAACAAGATGTAAACTCTAATTACAATAGGGACAAGATATTTACCTCGACAAGCCCAAAAATTATCCAAGATTAAATGTCGATCCCGAGCAACGCTTAGCTCCTACTGGCGCCCAACCCGCCTCCAAACAACCCTTAGAAGTTCTACGCAACTTCTTCTTAATACTTCAACCGACATGAAGATTTTCCTTAGGGTTTCGCTTTGAGACTAAAAGGACATAAGGTTGTATTTCCTGCTCTACGTAGAGGTAACTTTGGAATACTACAAGGTATAAGCCTAAGGTATTTTGGAATAGTAACAATACTTGAGAGTATTTTTCTACCAAGTGGGTATTTTACGAGAACAACTCAAGAGGGGGTACTTCTCGCCAAGCGGCCTCTCAAAGGGGGCGGGGGCTCTTGGACGAGAGCTTCAAGAGGGGGAGAAGGATTTTCAAGACTTAGAAAGTGTGGAGTGGATGAAGAAGTCTTCAACTAAGTGGGGGTATTTATGTGGCTTTCAAGGCCAAGATCGAGGCAAGTGGAGGGTGTGGATTTGCCCAAGTGCACCCTAGCCATCTACTCCACAAATCACTCCAAACATCGACCCATGGTTTAGGCCACAAAATCATGCCAAGATCGCCCATGGTTCCGCCCACTGAGGTGACAAGTGTCGCCTCTCGCTGGTCCAAAATATTTCATCTCTCGGAAAATCCGCAAAAATAATAAATGTCGCGAATCGTAATTTTCCTTCGCAAAGTTTGGAAAACGCTTCGCCGAAACAATTCTTTTCGGGGGTTGTGCACAAATTTCGCCCCTTGCCTAACTTAAGGCTTAAACTTTTGTACGTACGTCCTCACGTACATACTCTGAAAATACGGGGTATAACAAATGTCCTACAGAGTAGTCTAGACGTTGATAGACGTATTTGACTATTATAGGTTGATACTCTGCGCGCGACATACTCGACTTGGCAGGTGGATTTCGCCGAGAAGGTATGTGATTCTTCCTATACTCTTGAGCATGATATTTTAAAATATATATATATAGTACTTGAGACGACGTGTGTTAACCGAACATGGTTTTACTTGACGCCTTTTGACTCGAGTCTAAATAATAAGAATCTTGAAGTCTTTCAAAGAAATTATGAATCATTTTGAAAGAAGAAGAATACTTGTTTTTAAACAAAGCTAAGAGTTATACTAGCTTTATGGGAAGTTAGGTATAACGACTTAAGAATGATAAAAGGAACGTTTATTTACGTGTTTATGAAATACCCGTATTTATTTCTCGAAAGTATAGTAAGATGGTTTGACGAGTAGACATATGATGATGCTACGGTGTTAGTGTCTTGTAATGTTTGTGTAAAGGGTTCCTTGTTGTGCTTATGTTGTTTAACGGCAGAAGCAGACCGATATTATATCACTTACACCGACTTGATATGCCGAGGGTTAGCCGCCGATGCGCAGGTATACCTCACGCGGTCCGCGTGACCTATGCGGAGTTGCGGAGTTCCGTGATTGATCATTCCGCATTATCCCGACGCGAGGATGCCTCACGCGTCGCGTGACTATGCGACTTCGGGGTCCAGTGACGATGCCGGGTTAGCTATCCCCAATGCGAGGAATACCTCACGCGGTCTGTGACTCCATGCGATCGCGGAGTTCCAGATTAGCACGCATAATGATACTACGGGCGATTGGCCTTGCATCGATCATTAGCGCCTAGAAAAGACCGCCACCTTATACCTAGTTTGCTCTTGTTTATGCTATGTCACTATGTGCGATTTAATTGATCAGATTGGTAGTGGTTTTAAAAGCTTTGATTTCATTTTCAAGATTTTTACGCTTCACATACTTGGTACCGCTGTACCGACTCCTTCGGGGCCGCGCTCATGCCGCAGGTAAGGGAAAGCAGGTGCTAGATCCGCATCCTTAGGATCTTTACTTTGGTGTCAGGAGCTTCATCTTCTCCGGAGGCTCGACTTTTGGTATGGTTCTCCCTGGTATTGTAGATATATGTACATTCAGGGTATGGCGGGGCCCTGTCCCGCCATAGTTGTTTACTTTCTTAGAGGTATGTAGTCCTATTGTACAATTGGGATGTAACTGCCAGGCTTTGTATATATATATATATATATGCCGAAAGACGACTTTTTCTCAGATAAACTGTGTCTCATTTTACATTTGTTTCATGTCTTGTTTTTATATTCCGCTGATTACTCTGATGTATGACTACTTGGGTGCCCGGGTAAGGCACCAGTCATGGGCCCCGGAACGGGTCGTGACAAAAGTGGTATCAGAGCAGTTAATCCTCGGAAAGTGTCTACGCATCGCATCTAGTAGAGTTCGATTATCGGTGTCGCGCACCACACCAATAATCATGAGGCTATAGGATATTTAGGATTGGTTTCATTCTTCTCACTCGAGATCGCGCCTCAGAGTCGTGTTATAAGTCGGACCTCTAACGATTTCCTTTCTTTAACGCTTATGCCTCCACGTAAGGCAACCCGCCGGCGGCAAGGCACCGAGGAGCCGCTAGTAGGACACAGATGGCCACGAGGGTCCAGGCCCAGTCTATACCCGAGGCGATACCTCAGACGGCGAGTTCCACGACGCCGCCGCCAAATTTCAAAGAGGTTTAGGTCGCAGCAAAGGGCCGATGAGACCACAAGACTGCACTTCCACCCCACAACCCGGAGCAGATTTAGACGGGTTACAGGAGATGGCCGCCATCGCCGTGATCGTGGCCGCATACGGTGATAGGCCGATGCGCAGCCCAGCCCAAAGCAGCACCGTGGTTCACCCGAGGTCGGATAGTTTGAGGCTACGGGATTTTCTGAGTTGTAGCCCGCCAGAGTTCTACGGGTCGAGGCCTGAGGATGATCTACAGGAGTTCATCCGTCAGTTACAGAGGATCATGCGATTGATCAAGGCTTCGGAGACCGAGTCCGTGATCTTCGATTCGCATCGGCTGCGTGATACCGCAGTCGACTGGTTTGATTCGTGGGAGCTATCCCGGGGAGAGCACGCGCCTCCAGCTATTTGGGACGAGTTCTCGAAGGCTTTTCTCAGCCACTTCTTGCCTCCCCAGATGAGGAGGGCACGGACCAACAGATTCTTGATGCTGATACAGAGAGGGCGCACAGTTCGGGAGTACAACGTTGAGTTCGATTCGTTGGCTCGATATGTCCCGGCATTAGTAGCGGATATGGAGGACCGAGTGCACCGCTATGTCACCGGGCTGGATGATTATTTGGCAGAGTCTTGCTCAGGCGTAGCTCTTCAGCCGGGCATGGACATTGCCCGCATGCAGGCTTACGACCGGACGCGGCGAGCGTAGAGGCCAGCGGGTTGTCAGATTTCAGCAAAAGAAGGCCAGGACGGCAGGGTCTTTTGGTGGTTCTCGGGGTGGACGATCCCATCAGCAGACTAGATTTTCACCCCAGCCAGCTCAGAGCACTCCTACACCGTCTTCAGTACAGCCAGAGTATTCGGGGGCAGGTCAGGGCCCCAGGGCTTCGGATTTCCAGGGTAGCAGGGGTACTAACCGATCGAGACCACCCCCCCTCAGTGTGGCCGATGCGGTGGGTCCCATTACGGGAGTTGTTGTCCTACTTCGGGAGTTTGTTATGCTTGCGCCGTGGCGGTCATTTTGCGAGGACCGTCCACTGCGGCGCGCAGATGGTAGGGTCACCTGTGGTCTTTCGCCGGTCTTCTCACCTACGCTTACTCGCCCGAGGGCGTTGTACTACGGGCCGCCAGGTCGCGGCAGGTCGTGGCGCGGTCCGCTTCTAGCGGTCCTCGAACCGCATTTATGCTCTCGCACGGCAGACTGCGAGGCATCGCGATGTCGCCACAGTACTTTATCGGGCCATGTTGTGACGTATGCCTTGATAGATCCGGTTCTACTGGCCCTATATATCTCCCTTATCGCTAGTAGATAGTGATAGAGCCCGAGTCCATAGACCCTTTCGAGGTAGCTACGCCAAATGGGTGATTCTGGTAGCTCGGCGGTATATGTGGCTTGCCCTGTCTTTATGCGCCGCCGACCAGCCGACTTGATAGAGTCGACATGACCGATTTCACGCGATCACGGGCACGGATTCGTTAGCTTCTTGCTACGCCAATGTAGATTACAGGAGAGAGTGGTACGGTTCCAGCTTCCGGGAGCCTTATCGAGCGGGAGGAACACTGTCGCCGGCGGTAGGTTTATTTCCTACCTCAAGGCTAGGAAGATGGTGCGTATGGTATATCTACCATCTCATTCGGTGTTTGATATCGAGGTCGCGTACCGCATTTTCAGCCCAAAGAGTCGAGAGTTCCCGCATGTGTTTCCGCATGACCTTCCCTGTATCCTCCCGAGAGGAGATAGAGTTTTGTATCGACAGATCGCTGACACTCGCCTATTTCCATTCCGCCATACGTAACGGCACCGCCGAGTTGAGAGAGTTCAAGGACCACCGAGAGATTTGGCCGGAGAAGCGGCTTCATCAGCCTAGTGTTTCTCCCCCGGGAGCGCCGATTGTTCGCGAAGAAAGAACGACGCCGCGCACGTGTGTTGATTACAATGAACAAGGTGACCATTAAGAATGATACCCTTCCTGTGATTGATGATTTGTTCGACTTGCAGTGGTGCGAGATGTTTCTCCAAGATTGATCTCGCGATCGGCTATCATCGTGCACGTGTCGAGAGGCGGATGTCCCTAGGATCGCATTCCGACCAGACGCATTATGAGTTCGTGGTCATGTCCTTCGCTTGACCAATGCTCCGCCAGATTTATGGATTTGATGAACCGAGTGTTCGCCATTTTTGGACACGCTTGTGATAGTGTTCATTGATGACATCTTGGTTTATTCTCGCCAGAGCGCGAGCATGCGAGCATTTCGAGGATCAGGCCGAGAGTTCTCCAGACCAGAATTGTACGCCAAGTTTTCCAAATGTGAGTTTTGGTTGGCTTCGTGGCTTTTCTTGGGCATATTGTCGGGCCACGGTATTCGGGTGGATACGCCAAGATCGAGGCAACAGAGTTGGCCTGCACCTACTACACCGGCAGGTGCGCAGCTCGGGCCTCGCAGATATTATCGGCGGTTCGTGGAGAAGTTTGCTTCTATCTCTCGCACCATTGACTAGCCGACTCGGGCGCCTAAGTTTCAGTGGACTGATGTCAGGAGCAGGTTTCCGCTATCGGAGAGATCGACGACCGCCTCGCTCTTACTTCCGCAGGGTCCAGATGGCTATGTCGTGTATTGTGACGCGTCAGCATCGGGCTTGATGTGTGTTGATGCAAAGAGGCAAGGTTATAGCATACGATCCCGACAAATTAAGAAACATGAGAGGAACTACCCCACCCATGATTTGGAGTCGCAAGTGATTCACGCCAAGATTTGGAGGCACTATTTGTATGGGGTTCATGTGGATATTTATACGCACCACAAGAGCCTCCAAGATATCTTCACGTAGGAGCCGAACTTACGACGCAGACTGGTTAGAGTTACTCAAGGATTACGATGTCGATATCCCGTACTCACCCGGGAAGGCCAATGTTGTGCAAGATGCCTTAGTCGTAGTCGGCGGGTAGCCTATCGATGCGCACCAGAGGAGGGGCATGGTTTGCGATTTGCATCGCTTAGCGAGCCTCGAGTCCGATTGATTGATTCTCGATAATGGGGTTCGAGTTCGAGAGGTTGTCGAAGTCTTCCATCGCCAAGAGGCGAAGAGGCAACATTGAGGATCCTGCTTGACGCGTACCGTGATACGGCCTTCGCGGAGGGGAAGGGTCTTGAGATAGCACCGATGGGGTGCTAAGGTTTGAGGGCAGTTGTGTGTTCCGTATATTGCAGATTTCGCAGCAGTGTTCTAGGGAAGCACACAACGCGCATTACTCTATCCATCCGGTCGACTAAGATGTACCACGACCTCGATCCGTGTATCGCGGATGGCTTGAAGAGAGACGCTGCAGAGTTTGTGGCTCAGCGCCCGTGTTGTCGCAGTGAAGGCAGAGCACCGCAGGCCCGTGGTTTGTTGCAGACGATAGAGATCCCGACCGGAAGCCGAGGTGATCAACATGGACTTTATCACGTGATTACCTCGCACTCGTAGGAAGCATGATTCTATCCGTTATCGCCGACAGTCACGAAATCAGCCCACTTTCTTCCCGCCAGACGACTTTTTCTACGAGGATTACGCCGACTTTACATCCGAGAGATCGCCGATCGCACGGGTCCCTATTTCTATCATATCGCATGCAGGAGCCCGGCTTACGCTAACTTCCGAGGTCCTTCCGTATGGATTAGGACGCAGTGAGCTCGAGCATCGCATTCCATCCTCGCATGCACGGACAGCAGAGCGCACTATCCGCACTTCGAGGATATGTCATGAGCCCGTGTTATTGACTTCGTGGGTAGTCGAGGATCATTTGCCTCTAGTTGAGTTTCATAATAATAGCTACCACCCAAAGATTCGATGGCGCCTTACGAGGCCTTGTATGGGAGGAAGTGCAGATCGCCGATAGGCTGGTTTGATGGGCGAGGTGCGCTAGCGGGACCGCACTGCACAAGTGCAGAATAAGGTAAAGCTTATCCAGAGCTACATCGACACCGTAGTCGATGTGGTCGACGCAGATCATCATCGCCGTCGTGATCCGAGTTCGAGGTCGATGATTGGGTTTTCTCGAAGGTGTCACCCATGGCGGTGTGATGAGATTTGGCAGAAAGGGAAGCTCACCAAGGTACATCGGGCCTTATCGATTGTCCGCAGGTAGGCTAGGTTGCCATGAGCTGGATCCGCCGTCCGATCCGAGGCAAGGCATCCGGCTTTTCATGTTTCTATGCCGAGGAGATGTATCGGGATCCATCTGTAGTACACCCGATTGACGATGTCCAGTGATCGAGGGGTTATCGATGAGGAGATTCCCATAGCGATAGTCGATCGCCGTTAGGCGTCATGACAAAGGACGGGCTTCCACAAAGTCTTGTGGCGAACGAGCATGCAGGAGATGACGCGGAAGCTAAGGAGGACATGAGGCGCAGGTATCCTCACTTATTCCCCACACCTCCGTGTAACTTACTTTCCTACTTGCCGGTTTTAATTATCATATTTTCTTAAGTGTTGTATTGCGCTACGCGTGGCATTTGCAAACCGCTTAGTTATGAGGAACTTTATCGTTATCCTGCTTGAGAAGGAACATTCGACGCATGTTTCTGAGGGGAGAATGTTATACCCGTATTTCGAGTATGTACGCGAGGACGACGATGTTTGTACAAACCCTAATTAGGTTAAGAATGAAATTGTAAGCTGACTTAAAAGATTCAACTCACAAGGAAATTCTACGCTTAATATTTTAACCGACACGGATTTTTTCCGAGAGACGAAATATTTTGGACTATTGTGAGGCTGCATGTGTCACCCTTAGTTGGCTTTGGTCGACGAATCGGCCTAGCTGGCAAGTCAAATGGTCAAGTCTTGCAAGTTGATTTGGCGCGAGCGGAGTAGTGGAAGTGACGGTTTTTGTGAGATAGCCGAGGCCACATGGCTCATTGTTGTGGCGGCACGTGTTCCAATATCGCGGTGACATATGTCCTAATATCAGGTGGACACTTGGTTGGAAGACCTCATCTTCACATGGATCCTAATCCCAACCTCCATTTGTTTTAATCTTGGCCTGAGGACTCTATAAATACCCCTCGAGTTGAATACTTCTTCATCCACTCCACATTCTCTAAATCTCAAAAATCCTTCCCTTTGTGTAAGTCTCGCCCAAGTCCTCTCCCCTTCCTAGTGGCTTCCGAAACCCCTTTGTAGAAAGTTGCCTTCTAGTATTATTACTATTCCAAAATACCTAGCCCAAATCCCTTATAATATTTGAGTAGGTTGTTTAGAAACTTCTATGGTTTCTTCGAGCTATCTGAGCGTGCAAATTGTGAGCTAAACCTCGCTCGTAATCGACATTTAACTTGGATAATTTTGGGGTTATCGAGGTAAACACTTCTGTCCTTCTATTGTAATTAGAGATTACATATAAGAATAGTTAAGATTTGAGTATAAGATATAGAAGGATATTAAAGAATAGAATTGAACTGAAATCACATCAGAAGAATATAAGAGAAGATTTGAACTGTACTTACATAGGACTGTATTTACAGTAGACTTGAGTAGTTTGACGGGTAGGGAAATGTCACGACCCGATCTCGGGCCCGCGACTGGTGCCTTACCCCGGGCACCTGTTATACCCCGTATTTCCAGAGTATGTACGTAAGGACGTACGTAGAAATTTGAGCCTTAAAGTTAGGCAAGATTCGAAATTGTGCACAAGTGCCGAAAAGAGTCGCTTTTCCTAAACGCTTCATTTCGTAGGGAAAATTCCGCTATGTCATTTATATTTTTTATGGATTTTTCCGAGAGATGAAACATTTTGGATCAACGGAGGGAGACATACGTCACCTCACATCGAAGGCTCGACGCAACTTGGCCTCGCTGACGATTTGCCTCGCTTTTTGTCAAGGATTAGGTAGGATATTTTGGTAGATGGATAAGGTAGCACATGGCTAAATCTTGACCTTACACTTGCTATACACTTGAAGAATCTTGGCCATTGGTCGCCATGGCTTGACCTATAAATACCCTCTAAGTGAAGGCTTTCTTCATCCACAAATTGTTCTAAGTGATAAATCCCTTCCCTCCCTCTTGTCGACTCGCCCAAGAGCCCTCTCCCCTCTCGTGAGCTAGCCGAGAGCCTCCCCTTCCCCTTTGTGGTGCCCTGCCGAGAGGTCTACCCCCTAGCCTAGTTGTTTTCAGATAATACCCCTTGTTGTGGTATAGAAATACTCTCCTAGTATTGTTGTTATGTCCAAATACCTCGCCCAAATACCTTGTAGTATTCCCAAGGTTACACGATACAAAAGCCCGTAAAATACTATTATACTTCCTCACTACAAAAATGAAACCCTAAGGAAAACCTTCATAGTCGGTCGAAGGTTAAGTAGAAGTCACAGAGAACTTCTAAGCGGTTGTTTGGAGCGGATCGAGCACTCTGAGTAGAGCTAAACGCTGCTCGTGAGCGACATTAAACTTGGATAATTTTTGGGCTTACCGAGGTAAATACTATCGCCCTTCTACGGTAATTGGAAATTACATGTTGTTGGAATATATAGTTAAAGTATACTATATATAGAACTGAACATAGTCTTGTGGCAATGTCTTCGACTTAAGCCCGAATTTATAAGTAGAAGATTAAACCAGATTTACATAGACCGTATTTACAGAGATCGATAACCTATATCGTTGATGCTCGCAAGTAGTACGGGCTACTTAGAAGGCGGACAAGGCTAGCCGTTATGCCGCGAGCGCTTTGCTTATAGTGATAATCGTCGCAAGGTATGCGATTCTTCCTATACTCGAGCATGATATTTTAAATAAGATATGTATAGTACGGCAATGTCTTTGACTTAAGCCCGAATAATATATAGTACTGTAGACGACGCTGCTAATCGAACGTAGTTGTACGGCAATGTCTTTGACTTAAGCCCAATAATAAGAACTCAATGTATTTCAAATGCTAAGAAACCATTTTTTAAAAGTTAAGAGTAACACTTGGTTTTAGAGGTTTTAAAAAGAGTTATACTAGCTTTAAGGAGTTAGGTATAACGCCTTAAGAGAGGTAAAGAAAATGGTTTATCGCTTTTAAGAAGTTAAGAGACTTGATCTTATAAGATAAGAGACTTAACTTAATTGTCTTAATATGGATGTTTATGGAACCTCATTCGTGAGTAATGAGTACTTGGTTTTAAAAGGAATTACGCTTTACCGATTTCGAGATCGTAACGTTTATCGACAGACCACCGCAATACTAATAAAGGAAAATGTATCAATAATAATGTATTATATTAAAACCAAGTAGAAACCTCCATCCGCATAGAAACTAAGACGAGACAAAATGATATTACATTTTCTAGATCATGGTCACAGAATAAGATTGTTATAAACAAGAATAACCTACTCACATATAAGGCATATGTTTCTCAAAGTTGTTTAAAAGAGAAGATATTCTTAAGTGATTAAGTTTATGAACTATGAAACCATTTGAAAACGAGAAGCTCGAGTAATTCAAACTAGTAAACCGAACTTTGGGAAATAATGTTGTTACTTGATTTTACAAAAGGGAAGTGGTTTGTTTACTTAAAGATAGTCACTATTTTTATACTACGTATCAGGTGACTTATGTGAAAAACGGATCTTTTAAAGGATTTAACGACGTAGTACTTTAGGTTAAAACCCGACTTTGGCATAAAACGGGTACTTTGAGTGATGTATAACTTGCCTATGCTTGTTGTGGTGAAACTTGCCTATGCTTGTTGTTGTGAAACCCGCCTATGCTTGTGATGATAGCCTTTCGCGCAAGTCAGTTGTATTGCGTTACCGCCTCTCGACAGAGGCCGCTGACTTGTCGAGAACTTACTCGACGTCGCGCAAATGACGAGAATTCCACCGTATGTTTCCATTTTGATTGTTGTCTTGTTGTTGATGTTACATGGATATGTCTACACCGATGCAATTCGGGGCGGCTACGCGCAGGTTGATTACCCGATATATTGTTATCGGGCTACATGGACATGTCTACACCGGCGCAGACTCGGGGCACGGGCTACGCGCAGGTTGATCACCCGATATATCATTGTTGATGTTATACGGACATGCCTACACCGAGGCGTGACTCGGTACGCGCTACGCGGCATTGTTATTGTTGCATCACGGGCATGTCTACACCGATGCAGACTCCGGCACGTGGCCATGATGCGAACAAGATTGATGTTGTGGCGCGAGATCCATAGTTGTATTTGAGTGATGAATTTGAGGCGCGAGTCCCCGATTTGATCGCTTTACGCCAGGTATCAGAGTTTGGTTATCACGCACGTCTCCCGCTTTTTATAGATCGCTATGATTTCATTTATAGTACTTACGCTTTCACATACTTGGTACATGTGATCGACTCTCCTTCGGGCCGCGTCATGCCGCAGTGTAAGTACATCGACCGCCGATCCCCGCTTAGGATCTCATTCAGCCTTGGGAAGCTCCGCCCGCCGAGGCTTATCTTTGGCATGTTACCCCGAGTCTATAGGTTCTTGTACATCTGGGTACGGCGGGCCCCGTCCCGCCATAGTTGTTGTAAAATCTGAGGTCTCAGAAATCACTGCCATGCGTGGTTGTAAGGATTGTAATCGCTCAAATGTATATATATATGCTGAAAGGCAACCGCTTTGGTTGGCCTATTTCTATTTCATCTTGATCCATGTCTATTTACATGTTTAAGTTGTATTTCACGGTTTTCTCGATGTCAGATCACTAGGTGCCCGGTAAGGCACCACCACGCCCGTTCGGTCTTGACAAAGTGGTATCGAGCGCTTAGTCCTCTGAAAGTGTCTATGCACCGTGTCTAGTAGAGTCTTGATTATCGCAGTGTCAGGCACCACATCTATAATCGTGAGGCTATAGACATTTAGGATTGGTTTCCATTCTTCTCATTCCGAGATCGCGCCTTAGAGTCGCTTGATAAGTCGACCCTCCGACGATTCCTTTCCTTTATCGCTTATGCCCGCTGTGCAACCTGTGCCCAGTGGGCAAGGCAAATGGAGTCGCTAGTGAGATACAGAGGAGTACGAGGCGCAGCCCTGGCCATTACTCGAGATAAAGGCTTCCAGACGGCGGGTTTTATGACGCCACAAATCCAAAGAGAGTTTAGAGTCAGCAGCGGGTCGATGAGACCACGCACTGCACCTTCACCCCACACCGGCGCAGGAGTCGGGTACAAAGAGATGGCGCCATCGCCGTGATCGTGGCCGATACGAGGATAGCCGGACGCAGCAGCCCAAAGAGCGCCAGCCGTTCACCCTAGATCGGATAGCTCGAGGCTACAGACTTTCGAGACGAGCGCCAGAGTTCTACGTCGAGGCCCGAGGATGATCCGCAGGAGTTCATCCGACATAATGGCCGATCAGAGTGATCAAGGCTTCGAGACCGAAGCCGTTGGTCCTAGGTTCGTGACGGCCGCGTGATACCGCAATCGATCGTTTGATTCGCGAGCCGCCCCGGAGAGAATGCACTTCCACCGCTTGGGACGAAGTTTTCGGGCCTTCCCGGCACATTTCTTGCCTCCACAGATGGCGAGGGCTCGGGCCGCAGATTTTTGACGCTGAGGCGTAACGCGCATGCCGAGTACAATGCAGTTCGACTATCGTCTTGTGATGTTCCCGCATTAGTAGCCGTATGGAGGATCGAGTGCACCGATATATTACAGTGGCTTGACGATTACCCAGCGTAGAGTTGTTCGTGTAGCCTTCACCGGCATGGACATTGCCCGCACGCAGCTTATGCACTGATGCGAGGAGCGAGAAATCGACTAACGACCGAGATCGCAGTAAGAGGCCGTAATAACAGGTCCTTTGGTGACTTTCGAGGCGGACCGCCTCAAAGAAGAGACTAGTTTTGTACCTCCGCCAAGCAGAGTGGTCCTCCACAAACTTCGTGGCACCCAGAGTATTCGTGAGCAGTCGAGCTCCACGGGTTCAGTTTCGCGAGTAGGGCGTTGGCCAGCGCATACCTACCTCGCTGTGGTCGATGTAGACCGCATTTCGGAATGTCGCGTGCCAAGGAGCTTGTTATTTTTGCGGCTGGGCCATTTTGCAGGAATCGTCCACCAAGCGGTAGCACTTGATGTTACGACTCACCTTCGTGATCGGTCGTTCATCGCTTTCACTAGCTGCGCTCGCAGGCAGGATCGTGATTAGGAAGCGGCAGAGACAGTATATCCTTAAACCTCTAGAGTTTTGTATGTATTGATGTTGTGATTAGTGTTATGTTCGATAGCTTTATGCTAAAATGTGATGTAGAACTCGTTAGTGAGAAGCGGTAAGCTGAAAGTGAGAAAATGACGAACCTTAGAATATTACAGCTGAGACCTTAGATGTAAGGCCGCCTTGAGTACCAGATTTTGCAAGTGATCCTTGTCTGAGTACATTTTTACGCCTAGAACGCTTTGTGTGATAAAGTCCCCGGTAGCGTGCAATGGAAGTGGTAGCTTTGACTGTAGAGGTAAGATTGTTCCGGACGGGAACAAGAGTGTGATGCGTTGGTCGGGTTGGGCTATGTTGCGGCCAACTCGCCCCTGCTTCGCGGCGGCGGTCACCGGGTGGTCCCGCCAGTGGCGTGGTCACGAGGGTGCTAGGCCCAAGTTTAGATGACCATCGATGAGTTCGTGGATACGCTCTACCAGATCGGTTCGCGAAGGCCGGAATGGCCTTAACGAGATCGAGGCTAGTAAGATGTCCAAGTTCGAGGTAGTGACTCCAAAGTTTCGGAAACGTAAACGCTGACCGGCGTGGTACGGTACTAGGAAGAGTTCGAGTGTTCGGTACGGTACTACGAGATAGGAGAAGTGAACGCGTGATCGCTTTCTTTCGAGGAATGGGCGCGAATGAGTATATTTTAGACCTTCGTTGAACTTTTGTGATAACAGAGGTGATTCCTCGCCGCTTGATTTGGGTTTTGCACGATGTTATTTTGTGGCAGCGTGGCATGTTTGGTTTCGTAAGTGAGAGTGAAGCACTATACCGCGTGTATGTCATGAGGTCGAGAAGGAACATTCGACGAATGTTTCTGGAGGGGAGAATGTTATACCCTGATTTCCGCAGTATGTACGTAAGACGACGAGAAATTTGAGCCTTAAAGTTAGGCAAGATTCGAAATTGTGCAAGTGCCGAAAGAGTCGCTTCCGCCAAACGCTTCCACGCTTTCGTAGGGAAAATTCCGCTATGTCATTTATATTTTTTGGCGGATTTTTCCGAGAGATGAAACATTTTGGATCAACGGGAGGGTGACATGTGTCACCTCACATCGAAGGCTCGACGGCAACTTAGCCTTGCCTTGGACGATTTGCCTTGGCTTTTGTCAAGGATTAGGTAGGATATTTTTGGGTAGATTGATAAGGTAGCACATGGCTAAATCTTGACCTTACACTTGCTATACACTTGGAAGAATCTTGGCCATTGGTTGGCCATGGCTTGACCTATAAATACCCTCTAAGTGAAGGCTTTCTTCATCCACAAATTGTTCTAAGTGATAAATCCTTCCTCCCTCTTGTTGACTCGCCCAAGAGCCCTCTCCTCTCTTGTGAGCTAGCGAGAGCCTCCCCTTCCCCCTTTGTGGTGCCCTGCCGAGGTCTACCCCCTAGCCTAGTTGTTTTCGTGATAATACCCTTGTTGTGGTATAGAAATACTCTCCTAGTATTGTTGTTATGTCCAAATACCTGGCCCAAATACCTTGTAGTATTCCCAAGGTTACACGTATACAAAAGCCCGTAAAATACTATTATACTTCCTCACCACAAAAATGAAACCCTAAGGAAAACCTTCATCGGTTGAAGTGTTAAGTGAAGTTGCGAGAACTTCTAAGGGTTGTTTGGAGCGGATCGAGCACTCGAGTAGAGCTAAACGCTGCTCAGAGCCACATTAAACTTGGATAATTTTGGGCTTACCGAGGTAAATACTATCGCCCTTCTATGGTAATTGAAATTACATGTTGTTGGAATATATAGTTAAAGATACTATATATAGAATCAACATAGTCTTGTGGCAATGTCTTTGGACTTAAGCCCAATTTATAAGTAGAAGATTAAACTGCATTTACATAGGACCGTATTTACGTGAGACCGATAACCTATATTCGTTGATGTTCGCAAGTAGTACGGCTACTTAGAAGGCGGACAAGGCTAGCCGTTATAAGCCGCGAGCGCTTTGCTTATAGTGGATAATCGTCGCAAGGTATGTGATTCTTCCTATACTCTGAGCATGATATTTTAAAGGAAGATATGTATAGTACGGCAATGTCTTTTGACTTAAGCCCGAATAATATATAGTACGGTAGACGACGGTGCTAATCGAACGTAGTTGTACGGCAATGTCTTTGACTTAAGCCCGAATAATAAGAACCTTCAATGTATTTCAAATGCTAAGAAACCATTTTTTAAAAGTTAAGAGTAACACTTGGTTTTAGAGGTTTTAAAAAGAGTTATACTAGCTTTATGTGGAGTTAGGTATAACGCCTTAAGAGAGGTAAAGAAAATGGTTTATCGCTTTTAAGAAGTTAAGAGACTTGATCTTATAAGATAAGAGACTTAACTTAATTGTCTTAATACGGACGTTGTGTGGAACCTCATTCGTGAGTAATGAGTACTTGGTTTTAAAAGGAATTACGCTTTTCGATTTCGAGATCGTAATGTGTATCGACAGATCACCGCAGTCGCTAATAAAGGAAAATGTATTGAATAATAATGTATTATATTAAAACTAGTAAACCTCCATCCGCATAGAAACTAAGATTAGACAAAATGATATTACATTTTCTAGATCATGGTCATTGTAATAAGATTGTTATAAACAAGAATAACCTACTCACATATAAGGCATATGTTTCTCAAAGTTGTTTAAAAGAGAAGTATATTCTAAGTGATTAAGTTTATGAACTATGAAACCATTTGAAAATGAGAAGCTTGAGTAATCAAACTAGGCAACCGAACTTTGGGAAATAATGTTGTTACTTGATTTTACAAAAGGAAGTGGTTTGTTTACTTAAAGATAGTCACTATTTTTATACTACTGTATCAGGTGACTTATGTGAAAAAACGGATCTTTTAAAGGATTTAACGACGTAGTACTTTAGGTTAAAACCCGACTTTGGCATAAAACGGGGTACTTTGAGTGATGTATAACTCATGCTTGTCGTGGTGAAACTTGCCTATGCTTGTTGTCGTGAAACCCGCCATGCTTGTGATGATAGCCTTCAGTGCAAGTGTTGTATTTCGTGTTACCGCCTCTCGATAGAGGCCTGACTTGTCGAGAACTTACTCGACGTACGGGCGCGACGAGAATTCCACGTATGTTTCCATTTTGATTGCTCATTGTTGTTGATGTTATATGGACATGTCTACACCGACGCACTCGGGGCGTGGCCACGCGTGGTTGATTACCCGATATATTGTTATTGTGGCTACATGGACATGTCTACACCGGCGCAATTCCGGGGCACGTGGCTACGCGCAGGTTGATCACCCGATATATCATTGCTGACGTTATACGGATACGCCTACACCGAGGCGTAACTCGGCACGTGGCCACGCGTATTGTTATTATTGTTGCATCACGGGCATGTCTACACCGATGCAGACTCGGGCATGTGGCCATGATGCTAACAAGATTGATGTTGTGGGCGTGAGACCCATAGTTGTATTTTAGTGATGAATTTGGCGCGAGTCCCCGACTTGACCGCTTACGCTGCATCGTAGTTTGCTATCACGCACGCCTCCCGCTTTATAGACTACTATGATTTCATTTATAGTACTTTACAAGCTTATATTGCATTGCCAGTCGCCTTCGGGTGCGCTCATGCCGCAGTAGAATATCGACCGCCGATCCGCGCTTAGATCTCATTCAGCCTTGAAGCTCGTTTCGCCGAGGCTTATCTTTGCATGTTACCCCGAAGTCCATAGTTTGTACATTCGTAGGCGGGGGCCCCGCCATAGTTGTTGTAAATCTAGGTTCAGAAGCATCGCCGGCAGTTAAGGATTGCAATCGCTCAAATGTATATATATGCCGAAAGGCAATCGCTTTGGTCGCCTATTTCTATTTCATTCGATCCATGTCTATTTACACGTTTTGTCAGATTGTTTTTCTCGATGTTGTATCACCAGGTGCCCGGTAAGGCACCAACACGGCCTGGTTCTGGCCCTGACAAAGACCCTAGTGATAACAACATCGAGAAAATCAAAAAATAAAATTTAAACAGAAACAAGAGACAACATAATAAAACAAAGCTAACAAAAATCTACCTTCATGATATACATAAACCGAATAGCTATAATCCTTTTACAAAATCCTTCCCACAACAAGATTTGCACTTCTAAGAATGTAATAACAACTATGACGGACAGTGGTTCGCCATACCCCTGAATGTACAAGTATCCACAATGACAGGAAATTATACCAAAAGATAAGCCTCCGAGGAAACGGAGCTTCCCAACGCTGAACTGCGATCCTATGAGCGAGGATCAACAATCGTGTACTCTACCGCGGATGAACGCAGCCTCGGGCGAGGTCGCATAACAGTACCAAGTATGTGAAACTGAAAATACAGAATGAAATATCATTTCATCATTTTATAAAACCATTTTGCGATAAGTAAACAAGAGGTAAGTAAGGGACGACGCCCCAAAATAATCACTACACATAACTACGGGTCTCACGCCCATAGTATCAATCATGCCCGTGGAACTCATTCCTCATCAGCATACATGATGTAAAACAACATCCATATGTGAACTCAACACTAGATCCCGCCGCGCTATCAAACCGACGCCAAGTAGAATAGCCAACTACCGCCTAAAAGCGAGTCATAAAACTTCACGCGCAAGGTACGGAAGCCAACGACCAGATCCAAAAGCTAGCCACGAATCGCCGAGGCAAGTACCATAAGCTTAACGCATTCTAGCCTACCGCCTCACGAGATACGACCGAGGCAAGTATCTAAAGTTATCTACCAGAGCTCGCCGATACACGAAATGACCAGACAAGTATCTAAAGCGTGCTCGAACCACATGTACAAATCAAGCCCGTGATCGCCACACGCCGCCACCTTCATGGATTAGCGCCCATGGACAAATAACATAATCCTCACAATGACCGCATGCCCCAAGATCTTACTCCTGAAAGCATGGCCATGAAACCATCCCATCGACGATACCCGCGACCATCCATCGTGGCCAGATGTCCAAAGGAAATAACAAGATAATACTCAAAGCCGACGATACTCGGACCATCCAACGGTCAAGATGTCCAAAAGAAATAACTGAGATAGCCGCCCTCCCAGAGTCACGGAGCACGTAAACAAAACACTTGCCCATCAAAGGCTATCACAACAAGTATAGGCAAGTTCAACGATTTCATTTTATATCAACAATCCGGTTTCAACCCAAAATACTACATACTTTCATTCTTTCAAAAGACCTCTTTCTACGTAAAGCCATACGATACTAATACTTAGTATTAAAACACGCTTTCTTGTCAAAACAAATTACTTCACCTTCAGAAAATCTTTACATGACTTTTAAAATCAAGTACTCTATACTTTTAAACCAAGTGCTTTTCTTTTAAAACAACCTCAAGTATACTTTTAAAACCCAAATAACTTACTCTTTTCAAAACAAGTAACCTATACTTAAATCAAGTTACTTCTCCTTTTCCAAATCAAGTCATTTATAAGTCAAGTCTCTTTTCAAGATCAAGTCTCTTAACTTTCAAAATCAAGTCGCTTAGCTTTCAAAATCAAATCTTTCTTTATCTTCATAAAGTCGTTATAACTAACTTTCCATAAAGCCATTATAACACTTTATGTTTTAAACAAACAAAATTCATTTCATACACGTGACGCCTACCGTACTATATAGTTCACAACAATCATGCTCAAGAGTATAGGAAGAATCACATACCTTTTAGCTTAAACCACAAGCCAAGTCAAGTATGCCGCAGGAAGATCCACCTATAACAACCACAATATATCTATCAATCTCTAGTTCTCTTCAGAGTATATTCTAAGTAAACAGCCTCTATTCTACGGAAAATTCGGCAAAGACTCTCCCCGCAAACACATAAATAACCTCCCTAACAAGGCCCGCTACCAAGCCAACAACTCCAGGATTACACGCCTAACCGGACGTGTTCAATTCTCGCCACAAGAATACTACACAAGTTCATCAGAATACAAGCAATGTAAATACAACAATCCTTTATAATCATCCTTCCAATATATCTTATACTCAATTCTATACTACTACAATATGTAATATCCAATTATAAATAGGGGGACATAGATCATTACCTCGATAAGCCCAAAATTATCCAAGTTTATCAGTCGATCCTGAGCAACGTGTATGTCCAACTCCTTTCTCTCCATCCAGCTCCAAGGGGTCCTTAGAAGTTTCTAAACCACGTCTCTTAAAACTTCAACCAAGCTAGGAAGAATTTTCTAGGGTTTCACTTTGCGACTAATGGAGTAAAGTAGTATTTCCGGGCTCCTAGTATTGAAATAACTTGGAATACAACTAGGGATACTAGGCTAAGATATTGGGATTATACAATACTACTTGGAGTATTTTCTACACAAGTGGGGGAGGGACGAAACCATACAAAGTGGAAAGGGATATTTTTGCCTTGGAAAGTCTTTTAGCTGGATGAATATTATGTCTCGCACTACGGGTATTTATAAGAATCAAGGGTCAAGATCAATGTAAGTGTATGGTCAAGATTGGGCCACGTGTGTCGGTCCCACCACACCACATGGCCAACGAAAACAAGGGCCAAGTGGCTTGCCACTCAGGGCCATTTCGCCAAGCGGACAAGCCGCTGACACTGTCCCTCCAAATCGCCAAGGTGCCACGGGTGACACGTGTCGCCCCGACTCGCCCAAAATATTTCGCCTTCCGAAAATATCCAAAATACCAAAATCTCAAAAACAAAGCGCCCCACAAAACCAGAATTTCTCCCGTGGCCCCACGTGACCATTTCAAAATAAAATCCCAAAATTCTAATATAATCCAAGAAGTCTAAATACCAAATCGGAATCCAATTCCCATTAACGAACCTTTTTCCTTTACAAAACCCTAAACTTTTCCGTTTAAAAATCACATCTTTCTTTCTTTCCAAAATTTCTTTCAGATTCTCGCACGCACGCCCTCACCTACATACCCCGAACTACGGGTATAACATTCTTCCTCCTTAGAAACATTCGCCTCGAATGTTCCTTCTAAGTCTCCAAACGCATTTGTGCTTTAAGATAGTCTCCACTACTACACTTACAAAATCGATCACGCCACCACCGCCGTAATATAAAATGTGCGCAAAACTCAAATCCAAGCCAACGAGGAATCATTTCTAATCTCATAAAAGCTCCCACTAGCTTCAATTTACTCTAAGGCCATTCCCGGCCTTTACAATCCGATTCTGGTCGAACGTACCCACGAACCCGTACGATGGTTACCTGAACTTGGGCCTAGCACCCTCGTGACCCTATCACACAATGACCACCATAAATTGACCCCATCCGGCCGCGGGTTGACCCGCGACCTTGCCTCAACCCGACCCATTTACCGCGCCAAGCTCTTGTTCCCCGATCCGGAACAATCTCACTAATCAAGCCACGAAAACCTAGTGGTCCTCTTAGCTCAACTACCCTCTTATAATTCACACCACTCAGGGACTTATCACACAATTATACCCCATGTATACTATGCACTCCAACAAAGGTCAAATCGTAAACAAAATCTTTTACTCAAGACGGCCTCACTAAGGTCTCCACGATAATATTCTAAGGCTCACATCTCTATGTACCCAACTTCCCTTTACTAACCAGCCTCTAAATCACAATTTAGCATAACGCTATCGTAACATAATACTTAGCACACCATCATATCATCAATGCATACAAGTCTCTGTGAGGGTGAAGGATATACCGAAATCAAAATAGCGGTTCCAATGACCGCTAGAATCGAACTTCCACCACGACCGCTCGCCTCGCCGGCAGATGAACACCCCGCCTAGCTATCGGCGAAGAACCCGCAATGCATCCCGGCGCCGAGTCTCAACATCCGCGCTTACCGGGTCGGACAATTCTTGCTAAATGGCCCCGGCCGCCGTATGTAAAACAAACTCTCAATACCGCGACACTTCCCGCATGGGTTTTACCACACCGCCACACCGAGGTCAGTGGCTTCATCCGCCAACACTCCCGCCTCAAAACTCAACCTCGAGCCCCGACCGCCTCAAGGTCAGAGGACCACTGCATCGCGGAGGTGCATAACTAGTTCGGCCGCGCGTCCGCCTCGAAGTTACCAGCGACCCCGCCCCGGCCTTCTTCTCGCCGGTATGGTCAATCCGCCGGCCTCCGCTCTCACACCCGCGCATAAGCTCGCATGCGGCAATGTCCATGCCCTACAAGAGCTACACCCGAGCAACTCTGCTAGATAATCGCCCGCCCCGTGACATAACGGTGCACTCGCCCTCCATATCCGCCACTAACGCAGGGACATATCGAGCCAACGAGTCGAACTCCACGTTGTACTCCCAACCGCACGCCTCTGCCTCAAAGATCGTAAATCTGTCGCCTGTTCTCTCATCTGCGAGGCAAGAAATGGATGAAATGCTCCAGAACTCGCCCCATATACCGAGGCACATGCTCCCCGACAGCTCCCACGATCAAACCACGATCGCAGATCACGCAATGATGCGTAACCTAAGACCACCGACTCGGTCTCAAGCCTTGATCACTCTACGATCCGTCAGAATCGCTTGATGAACTCGCGATCATCCTCGCCTCGACCTATAGAACTCAAAGTGGCCGCAGCCAAAAGTCTCGTAGTCTCAAACTATCGATCCGGGTGAACTACGGTGCTACCGAACCTCTCGACTCGTCGCCCTCGTGCTTCAGCCACAATCCTAGCTAGTAATCGGGCCATCTCCTTATAACCCATATCCTCTGCTCTCGCCGCGGATCGAGGCTCGTGCATCGTGGCCTCGTGAGAGACCGCCGCCGCTTACTCGCAGCCTCCTCTCGCTTTGCCCTTCTCGCTCGTTACTCATGCGAGGCATAACTGCATAAAAGAATACGCTGGCGAGTCCAACTTACAACACGCCTCTAAGGCACAATCTCGAGTGAGAAGAAATAGAAACTAATCCTAGATATCCCATAGCCTCCTCGATTATAGGTGTGGTACACAACACGCCGATAATCAAGACTCTACTAGATACGGTTCAGACACTTTCCGAGGATTAATCGCTCGATACCACTTTTGTCACGACTCCGATCTCTGCCCGCGATCGTGCCTTACCCCTGCACCCTAGTGATAACAACATCGTAGAAAATCAGCGGAAATAAAATTTAAACAGAAACAAGAGACAACATAATAAACAGTTAACTAAAAACGGTTACTTTCATGTATATACATAAAACCGAACAGCTATAATCCTTTTACAAAATCCCGCCACAACAAGCATTACAGCACTTCTAAGAATGTAATAACAACTATGACGACAGTGGCTCTCGCCATACCCCGAATGTACAAGTATCTACAATGACAGTGGACTATACTAAAAGATAAGCCTCCGAGGAAACGGAGCTTCCTAACGCCAATCGCGATCCTATGAGCGAGGATCAACAATCGCGTACTTACCGCAGATGAACGCAGCCCCGGGCGAGGTCAAGACAACAGTACTAAGTATGTGAAATCAAAATACCAGAATGAAATATCATTTCATCATTTTATAAAACCATTTTGCGATAAGTAAACAAGCAGTCAAGTAAGGGACGACGCCCCAAAATAATCACTACACATAACTACGGGTCTCACGCCATAGTATCAATCATGCCTGGAACTCATTCTCATCACGGCAAGATATGATGTAAAACAACATCCATATGTGAACTCGAACACTAGATCCTCGCTCGCTATCAAACCGACGCCAAGTAGAATAGCCAACTACCAGCCCAAAAGCTAGTCATAAAACTTCACGCAAGGTACTAAGCCAACTACTGTGATCCAAAAGCTAGCCACGCAATCGCCGAGGCAAGTACCATGCTTAACGCATTCTAGCCTACCGCCTCACGAGATACGACCGAGGCAAGTATCTAAAGCTATCTACCGTGAGCCCGATACACGAAATGACCAGACAAGTATCTAAAGTGTGCCTCAACCACATGTACAAATCAAGCCCGTGATCGCCGTCACAAGCGCCTTCATGGATTAGCGGTCCATGGACAAATAACATAATCCTCACAATGACCGCATGCCCAAGATCTTACTCCTGGAAAGCATGGCCATGAAACCATCCCATCGACGATACCCGTGGACCATCCATCGTGTCAGTATGTCCAAAGGAAATAACAAGATAATACTCAAAGTGGACGCATACTCGTGGACCATCCAACGTGTCAGTATGTCCAAAAGAAATAACCAGATAGCCGGCCCTCCCAGAGAGTCACGGTAGCACAGAAACAAAACACTTGCCCATCAAAGGCTATCACAACAAGTATAGGCAAGTTCAACGTACTTTCATTTTATATCAACAATCCGGGTTTCAACCCAAAATACTACATACTTTCATTCTTTCAAAAAGACCTCTTTCTACGTAAAAGCCATACAATACTAATACTCGTAGTATTAAAACACGTTTTCTTGTCAAAACAAATTACTTCACCTTCGTAAAAATCTTTACATGACTTTTAAAATCAAGTACTCTATACTTTTTAAACCAAGTGCTTTTCTTTTAAAACAACCTCAAGTATACTTTTAAAACCCAAATAACTTACTCTTTTCAAAACAAGTAACCTATACTTAAATCAAGTTACTTCTCCTTTTCCGAAATCAAGTCATTTATAAGTCAAGTCTCTTGTCTTTCAAGATCAAGTCTCTTAACTTTCAAAATCAAGTCGTTTAGCTTTCAAAATCAAATCTTTCTTTTATCTTCATAAAGTCGTTATAACTAACTTCCCATAAAGCCATTATAACACTTTATGTTTTAAACAAACAAAATTCATTTCATACACGTACGTCTACCGTACTATATAGTTCACAACAATCATGCTCAAGAGTATAGGAAAAATCATATACCTTTTAGCTTAAACCACAAGCCAAGTCAAGTATGCGCGTAAGATCCACCTATAACAACCACAATATATCTATCAATCTCTAGTTCTCTTCGTGGCATATTCTAAGTAAACAGCTCCTCTATTCTACGGAAAATTCGCAAAGACCTCCCCGCAAACACATAAATAACCTCCCTAACAAGGCCTCGCTACCAAGCCAACAACTCATGGGATTACACGCCTAACCTGACGTGTTCAATTCACTCGCCACAAGAATACTACACAAGTTCATCAGAAATACAATTCAATATAAATACAGCTCAATCCTTTATAATCATCCTTCCAATATATCTTATACTCAATTCTATACTACTACAATATGTAATATCCAATTATAAATAGGGGGACATAGATCATTACCTCGATAAGCCCAAAATTATCCAAGTTTATAAGTCGATCCTGAGCAACGTTTAGCTCCAACTCCTTACGCCCCAACCCGCCTCCAAGCACCCTTTAGAAGTTTCTAAACAACTTCTCTTAAAACTTCAACCAAGCTAGGAAGATTTTTCTAGGGTTTCACTTTGCGACTAATGGAGTAAAGTAGTATTTACGGGCTCCTAGTATTGAAATAACTTGGAATACAACTAGGGATACTAGGCTAAGGTATTGGGATTATACAATACTACTTGGAGTATTTTCTACACAATGGGGAGGGACGAAAACCATACAAAGGGAAAGGGATATTTTTGCCTTGGAAAGTCTTTTAGTGTGGATGAATATTACGTCTTGCACTATGGGGTATTTATAGAAGAATCAAGGGCCAAGATCAATGTCATGACCCGAATCCGGGCCCGTGACTGGTGCCTTACCCCGGGCACCCTAGTGATACAACATCAGAGTAATCAGCGGAATATAAAACAAGACATGAAATAACATGAAGTGTGAAACAGCTTATTCGAGAAAAGTTGCCTTTCGCATATATATATAAACTTGAACCCAACGATACATCCCTTTACAAACTCGCCACAATAAGACATGCACTTAAGAATGATATAATAACAATGGCGGACAGGCCCGCCATACCCCGAATGTAATTACCTACAACGATGTGGACTATACCCAAGATAAGCCTCCGAGAAATGGAGCTTCCCAAACGCTGAATCGTGACCCTATGAGCGAGGATCAACGCTGTGTACTCTACCGCAGATGAACGCAGCCTCAAGCGAGGTCGCATAACAGTAATGGCGTATGTGAAACGAAAATATCGTAAATGAAATCATAGTAGTATATATAAAGCAGAGACATGTATGATAACTAAACTACGCTCACAATAAATAAGCAATATGTCAAGTCGTGACTCACGCCTCAAAGTCATCACTCAAATATAACTATGGGTCTCACGCCCACAACATCAATCATGCCCGTGGAATACCTTCCTCACCGCTGTAGTCTATGATATAAAAGCACCAAGGAATACATGAACACCGTGTCCCACCTGTCATAATAAAATCGTGACGGTAAGTAAGGCATAGCCGAATACTAAAACCCACGCATCAACAAAGTCATAAATCAGATCACGAGGTCCTTCTAGACCGCCACATGATCGAAGCCGCCACTACTCGCAGATCAAATGCGCGCCTAACTCGAACTTCCCGCACTCGCATAGGCCACACACATAGGCCCGCATGAGGTATTCCTCGCATCGAGGGTAGCTACTCCCGCATCGCCCCGACTCGCATCCGCACGCCACATGCACCGCATGGCCTCAAAGACCGCACACTAACTCAGAACTCGTAGCTCGCATAGGTCCCCGACCCGCATGAGGTATTCTCGAATCATAGTCCTGCATCGCTCGAGGTATACCCCGTGACGGAGGCGCCTTAACCCCTGTGATCATGTCAAGAGCGAGTGGTACAATACTATCATTACGGCTTATTGTTAAACAACATAAGCACAATCAAGGGAAACCCCTTTTCACAAACATCACAAGATACTAACACACGTAGCATCCTAACATGTTTACTTATCAAAACAAGAAAGTATTACAAGGCTATCACAAACTAACACAATCAAGTTATTCACACAAGGTACTTTCTACTTTATGTTAACAAGTTTGGGTTTTTATCCCCAAAGTACTTCATACATTAACTCTTTAAAAGATCCGTTTCTTTCACAAAAGTCACACAATACCCGTAGTATAAAAATAGAGTGACTACCTTTGTAAGTAAACCAAAACACTTCCCTTTATAAAATCAAGTAACAACATTATTTTTCAAACGTTCAAGTTTGCCTAATTTCAAATGCTCAAGTTTCTCATTTTCGAAAGGTTTCGTAGTTCATAGTTTTAATCACTTAATAATATAATTCTCCTTTAAAACAATTTGAGAAACATATGCCTTATGTGTGAGTAGGTTATTCTTGTTTATAACAATCTTATTAAAGCAGCCATGATCTAGGAAATGTAATATCATTTTGTCTCATCTTAGCTTCTATGCAGATGGAGGTTTCTACTGGTTTTAATAATACTTAATTAGTCAATACATTTCCCTTTATTAGCGCTGCAGTGGTTTGTTCGATACTTATTCTCATTTCCGAAATCAATACAAGGCGTTTATAAACAATTAAGTAAACCGTTCCTTTTATCCTTCTTAAGTCGTTATACCTAACTTCCCATAAAGCTAGTATAACTCTTAAGCTTTTAAAACCAAGTATTACTCTTCTTTCAAAATCGGTTCTTAATTCTTTTGAAATACTTCAAGATTCTTATTATTTAGACTCAAGTCAAAAGACATTGCAGTAAAACCACGTTCAGTTATGTCACGACCCGAAACCGGGCCCGCGACTGGTGCCTTACCCGGGCACCCAAGTAGTCAAACAACATCAGAGAAAATCAGCGGAAATTAAAACTCATACATGATAACCAATGAAAAGAGAAAACAAAGCTAAGCGGTTACCTTTTCTCAAAATAACTAACACCAACGAGCATAATCCTCGCCTACATCAAGATTTCTGCACTCTAAGAATTTTTATAACATCTCCGACGGACAGGGCCCGCCATACCCACGAATGTACAAAAGTTCTACAACTTCGGAACCGCATCAAGTGACAAAGTCTCCGAAGGAATGGAGCTTCGAGAATCGAACAGCGATCCAAAGGGCGCGGATCAACAAGCGATGTATCTCAACTCGCGGCATGAACGCAGCTTCGGCGGGCCAGATAACAAAACCGAGTATGCGAAATGTAAAAATATCAGAAATGAAATCATAATAGTCTATAAGGAAAACAGAGATACGATGATAACCAAACTACAGACACCACGTATATACAGCCTACCAAATCAAATCACATCAAGTCGAGGACTCACGCCCAAAGATCATTACTCAAAGTGGACGATACTGGTAGGCTACCCAACGCGTGTCGGTATGTCCAACCCAATAACAAGATAGTACTCACAGGACGATACTCGTGGGCTACCCAACGTGTCAAGATGTCCCAACCAATAACAAGATAATACTCACCGTGGACGATACTCGGCTACCCAACGGTCAAGATGTCCAAACAAATACCCAGATAATACTCACCGTGGACGATACTGCGGGCTACCCAACGGTCAAGATGTCCAAACAAATACCCAGATAATACTCATCGCGACGATACTGCGGCTACCCAACGCGGTCGATGTCCAAACCGGTTTACAAGATAACACTCCTAATAAGCATACCCGTGGCTACCCAACGTGTCGATATGTCCCAAAGGATCAATATAGTGGAAGCATACCCGCTGGCTACCCAACGTGTCGATATGTCCATCATACCACCCGATATCCGCCCTCCGTCGAGAGACTCCTGTAGCACAAAGACAAACACTTGCACAACAACAAAACTATCACCACAAGCATGTGTTACACACAACTCAAAGTACCTTCGTTTAAGTCAACAAACCGGTTCCAACCCCAAAATACTACATTCTTTCCTACCTTCAAAGACCTCTTTACGTAGAAACCATACGATACTATCACAATAGTATCACACACATTCATGTTTAGAACACGATTTCAAACACAATTAACATAACGGCAAGTATACTTTTTAAAAGTCCAAGTAATTAACTCCTTTAAGGTCAAGTATTCCTACCTTTTAAAACCAAGTCATTTACTTTTCCCTAAGAAAAGTTCGATATTTGAAACAAGTGATTTATACTTTCAAACTCAAGTTACTTCTCTTTCCAAAATCCAAGACATTATCCTTTACAATCCATTAAGTTCATTCTTTGGAATTTTAAGAAAAACTAACTTGTTGTCAATGATTCTCATTTAAGCGACCATGATCTAGGAAATGTAATATCATTTTGTCTCATCTTAGTTTCTATGCAGATGGAGGTTTCTACCGGTTTTAGTATAATCAATTAGTCAAACCATTTCCTTTATTACTGCAGTGGTGTGTTCGATACTTGTTCCCACTTTCAAATCCATTTCACATTCTTAGGCCGTTATACCTAACTTCCCATAAAGCTAGTATAACTCTTAAGTTTTCAAAACCAAGTATTACTCATTACTCACTTAATGAGGTTTTACAACTTTTGAATACATTACAAAACTTTCACAATTCTAAGTTAAGTCTCTTATCTTACAAGATCAAGTCTCTTAACTTCTACCAATCAACAACCTTTCTTTTACTCACATAAAGTTGTTATAATCGACTTCCCATAAAGCCGTTATAACCCTTTATGTTTTAAACCAACCAATTACCACATAAACATTTATGAGACCAAGAGGACTCATTCTTTAAGACCGAGTGCCCATTACTAACGGATAAGACTTACTACTCTTACACATAATGAAGCCCTTTACACTTCATAACAAGTCAAGACACAATTTGGAAAATCAATTTCCTTTAACACACGCAAGGCCAACCGCACTATATATTTCACAAATAGTCATGTCAAGAGGATAGGAAGAATCACATACCTCGCGACGATTGTCGACACTAAGCAAAATGCTCCTCAAGACTATCTCCTTAAGAATATGCTACACGTAGTACTTCAATCCTATAAGGGCCATAAAACGTCTATCAAACTCTAGTTTCAACGTAGAGTAAACTAAGTACAAGGCCCCTACATTCTACTTTAAATCGATGTAACTTCCTTTGTTTCTATTAACTTGCCACCTTCACAAGGCCGAAATCAACAAGGCTACAAGATCCAAATCTAAGCCAACTTAACTATAACAGCCTCAGGCTCACAAATCTATACAAACTTAACTATAATGTACCTCAGCTCACAAATCTATACTACTATCACAAGTAAAAACTCAAATCCAAGAGGAAGGAAACTTTTACCTTTTCGAAAAGCCCACAAGCCCTTTTCTTCCACTTCCTTCCACAAACTCGCCCACCAAAGCTTCCTACAAGTTCACCAACACCTTTTTCTTCCTTGCCGCTCCAACAGCCTCCTAAGGCCGTTTCTCAAAACCTAGAGAAGGGAGAGGGTTTTCTCGGGAGGGTTTGAATGAAATGGCCAAGTCTTCCAAGACTTGGCCCTAAAGTAGGCTTCTATCGCTGGTCAAAGGACGGGAGGGACACTTGTCACCCTCCCATAGGCTCTTATAAAATATCCCGATTTTTCTCCTTTACCCGCAAATCCGCCTGGCGCCGCGCTTGCCACCGCGGGCGCTAACACTTCGAAAAATAATTGCACGCTGTCACCAGCGCCGCGCTTCAACACCCGCACCAAGATAATCGCGCCGCGTTCGCTTTCTCCTAAGCGCCAACTCCCCGAATCAAGTCATCGCTTTGATCACGCCAAACTTGAAACTTCCATAACTTTTGACTCGATGTCCAATCGACGAACGGTTGGTTGCGTTGGGACCTAGATTCAACTGACTACACACTAGGCCTTTTAAACACCTTACAATCCTTAACAACTGGGGTCCAATACTCCAAGGTAAACTAAAATCCTTCCAACACATGTTTGCCAACTTATCTATCCTCTAGAATTTACTGGTGTAACATTCTTCCCTCTTAGAAACATTCGTCCCGAATGTTCCTTCTAAGTCTTCAGAACACATGCGCAGATAGTCTTCACTACTATACCTACCAAAACTCATTTATGCCTCTCATGGCCATAATATAGAAATCACGCATCTCCAAATTCCAAACTAACGGAAATCACCTCTAACGCAAACATCACTATTTTCTCCTCCCTTGGTCTAAAGGATACTCTCCTTACTCCTACACCTTCCTTGTACACTCACATCCTCTCTAGCACACGCCCACAATTCACCAATGCCTGCTTCTACCACCTTGAGTCACTACCTCCAACTCGTCCATCTTACTAATCCACGCCATGAAGCTACCACTCCCATCACAAACTACTCATGGAATCATCACACAAAACTCCATGTATACCATACACTCCGACAAGGATTAACAAGAAAGGCTTCTACCCAAGACGGCACTTACATCTAAGGTCTCAAAATTTTTCTCATTCCCAAACTTACCCTCTTTAATAACCATGCTTCCAAAACACATTATATACACAAAGCTACCAACATAGCACTCAACACATCACCACAACATCAAAGCATACAATACTCTGAGGTTAAGAACATACCAGAACTATTGCTTCACTTCCCTTCTTGTCGCTCTACTCATGTTCTTTCCTAAGACGACGCACAAAAGGAGGAGGTGAACTGCTCCATCGATCCCGGCTGAATCTCAACCTCCGCGCTATCTCTCGTGGGACAATTCCTGCAAATGGCCTACTGGCCGCATGTAAAACAGACTCCCTATTAGCACGACACTCCCATCGCGAGCCTACCACAATGGTCACAACGAGGTGGGTGGTCCCATCCGACTAACATCCTCGATCCCCAAAACCCAAACTCGAGCCCCGACCGCCTCGAATTTTTCGAACGCCCCGACGATCGAGGTGGAGCACTGCATCGCGGAGGCGCATAACTAACCTCGCCGAGGCCGCCGCCTAAGGTCACCAGCGACCTGCGCCTTGGCCCTACTCGCTGATCTTCGTCATTCCGCCGACTCTACGTGCCTCACATCCAAGCGCACGAGCCTGCACGCGGCAATGTCCATGCCCGGCCAAGAGCTACTCCCGAGCAACTCGCCAAATAGTCATCAAGCCCCGCGTGACATACCGGTGCACTCGCCCTCCATGTCGCTACTAACGCGGGACGCATCGAAAGCTAGTGAGTTAAACTCCACGCTGTACTCTGAACCGCACGCCCGCTCGCCAACATCAAAAATCTGTACCAGTCCTCCTCATCCGTGGAGGCAAGAAATGTGCAAGAAATGCCTCCAGAACTCGCCCCATCTCGCCGGAAGTGCATGCCTCCCGACAGCTCCCACGATCAAACTACGATCGGCGGTATCACGCACCGATGCGAACCTAGACCACCGACTCGGTCTCCGATGCCTTGATCACTCACGATCCAGAATCGCTTGATGAACTCTGCGCGATCATCCTCGTGCCTCGACCAGAACTCGGGCGCTACAACTCGTAAAGTCCCGCAGCCTCAAACTATCCGATCTCGTGAACCATCGTGCATCGAATCGGCGCTGGCCCAGCCTATCCTCGTGTTCTGCCACAACCCCGCCAATAATCGCTAACTCCTTGTAACCCATCTCCTCTCGCCTGCATCGGACCTGAGGCTCGTGTATCGGGTCTCTCAGAGACTGCCGCCGCTTCTACTCGCAGCCTCCTTCGCTGCCTTGCTCTTCGGGCCCTCGTTGCCTTTCGCAGGCATAATCGTACAAACGAAACACGCCGAGGGGTCCAACTTACAACATTTCTAAGGCACGATCTCGTAATGAGAAGAATAAACCAATCCTAAATGTCTCAGCCTCACGATTATAGATGTGGTGCACAACACATCGATAATCAAGACTCTACTTAGACACGGCTCAGACACTTTCCGAGAACTAATCGCTCGATACCACTTCACACGACCAAACCGGCTCGCGATCGTGCCTTACCCGCACCCAAGTAGTCAAACAACATCGAGAAAATCGAAATTAAAACTCATACATGATAACCAATGAAAAGAGAAAACAAAGCTAACCAAGCGGTTACCTTTTTCTCAAAAATAACTAACACCAACAGCTACAATCCTCGCCTACATCGCATTTCACGCACTTCTAAGAATTTTTATAACATCTCTCGACGACAGTGCCCGCCATACCCCGAATGTACAAAAAGTTCTACAACTTCGCGGAACCGTACCATGACAAAGTCTCCGGGAATGGAGCTGAGAACTGAACAACGATCCAAAGGGTGATGATCAACAAGCGATGTATCTCAACTCGCGATGAACGCAGCCCGGCCGGGTCGATAACAAATTTAGTATGCTAAATGTAAAAATATCAGAAATGAAATCATAATAGTCTATAAGGAAAACAGAGACATGTATGATAACCAAACTACAAGACACCACGATATACAGCCTACCAAATCAAATCACATCAAGTCGTGACTCACGCCCGAAAGATCATTACTCAAAGTGGACGCATACTGCTGGCTACCCAACGGTCGGTATGTCCAACCCAATAACAAGATAGTACTCACAGTGGACGATACTCGGCTACCCAACGTGTCGATGTCCCAACCAATAACAAGATAATACTCACCGTGGACGATACTGGGCTACCCAACGGGTCAAGATGTCCAAACAAATACCCGTGATAATACTCACCGTGGACGATACTGGCTACCTAACTGTCAAGATGTCCAAACAAATACCCGGATAATACTCACCGTGGACGATACTGTGGGCTACCCAACGTGTCGGTATGTCCAAACCAGTTTACAAGATAACACTTAATAAGCATACCCGGGCTACCCAACGTGTCGATATGTCCCAAAGGATCAATATAGGAAGCATACCCGGGCTACCCAACGTGTCGATATGTCCATCATACCACCCGATATCCGCCTCCGCCGAGACTCAGAGCACAAAGACAAACACTTGCACAACAACAAAACTATCACCACAAGCACGCATGTGTTACACACAACTCAAAGTACCTTCGTTTAAGTCAACAAACCGGTTCCAACCCCAAAATACTACATTCTTTCCTACCTTCAAAGACCTCTCTTTACGTAGAAACCATACGATACTATCACAATAGTATCACACACATTCATGTTTAGAACACGTACTTCAAACACAATTAACATAACGGCAAGTATACTTTTAAAAGTCCAAGTAATTAACTCCTTTAAGGTCAAGTATTCCTACCTTTTAAAACCAAGTCATTTACTTTTCCCAAGAAAAGTTCGATATTTCAAACAAGTGATTTATACTTTCAAACTCGTTACTTCTCTTTTCCAAAATCCAAAGACATTATCCTTTACAATCCATTAAGTTCATTCTTTGGAATTTTAAGAAAACTAACTTGTTGTCAATGATTCTCATTTAAGCAAACCATGATCTAGGAAATGTAATATCATTTTGTCTCATCTTAGTTTCTATGCAGATGGAGGTTTCTACCGGTTTTAGTATAATCAATTAGTCGAAACCATTTCTTTATTACTGCAGCCATGGTGTGTTCGATACTTGTTCCCACTTTCAAATCCATTTCACATTCTTAGGCCGTTATACCTAACTTCCCATAAAGCTAGTATAACTCTTAAGTTTTCAAAACTAAGTATTACTCATTACTCACGAATGAGGTTTTACAACTTTTGAATACATTACAAAACTTTCACAATTCTAAGTTAAGTCTCTTATCTTACAAGATCAAGTCTCTTAACTTCTACCAATCAACAACCTTTCTTTTACTCACATAAAGTTGTTATAACTGACTTCCCATAAAGCCGTTATAACCCCTTTATGTTTTAAACCAACCAATTACCACATAAACATTTATGAGACCAAGAGGACTCATTCTTTAAGACCGAGTGCCCATTACTAACTGATAAGACTTACTACTCTTACACATAATGAAGCCCTTTACACTTCATAACAAGTCAAGACACAATTTGGAAAATCAATTTCTTTAACACACGCGCCAACCGCACTATATATTTCACAAATAGTCATGTCAAGAGGATAGGAAGAATCACATACCTCGCGACGATTGTCGACACTAAGCAAAATGCTCAAGACTATCTCCCTTAAGAAGAATATGCTACACGTAGTACTTCAATCCTATAAGGGCCATAAACGCCTATCAAACTCTAGTTTCAACGCAGAGTAAACTAAGTACAAGGCCCCTACATTCTACTAAATCGGACGTAACTTCCTTTGTTTCTATTAACTTGCCACCTTTCACAAGGCCGAAATCAACAAGGCTACAAGATCCAAATCTAAGCCAACTTAACTATAACAGCCTCAGGCTCACAAATCTATACAAACTTAACTATAACAGCCTCAGGCTCACAAATCTATACTACTATCACAAGTAAAAACTCAAATCCAAGAGGAAGGGAAACTTTTACCTTTTGGAAAAGCCCACAAGCCCTTTTCTTCCACTTCCTTCCACAAACTCGCCCACCGCTGCTTCCTACAAGTTCACCAACACCTTTTCTTCCTTGCCGCATCCAACAAATTCCTAAGGCCAGTTTCTCAAAACCTGCAGGGGAGAGGGTTTTCTCGGGAGGGTTTGAAAATGAAATGGCCAAGTCTTCCAAGACTTGGCCCTAAAGTAGGCTTCTATCGCTGGTCAAAGGATGGGAGGGACACTTGTCACCCTCCCATAGGCTCCTTATAAAAATATCCCTGATTTTTCTCCTTTACCCGCAGAAAATCCCGCCGCCGCTGCCGCCAGGCCACATGGCGCTAACACTTCGTAAAAATAATTGCATCGCATCGCGCGCTGCCGTGATTCCGGCGCCGCGGCGCTTCAACACCCGCACCTCAAGATAATCGCGCCATGCGTTCGCTTCTCCGTGCCGCTACACAACCCGAATCAAGTCATCGCACTTGATCACGCGCCAAACTTGAAACTTCCATAACTTTTGACTCATGTCCAATCGATTTAACGGTTGGTCATATTGGGACCTAGATTCAACGGACTACACACTAGGCCTTTTAAACACCTTACAATCCTTAACAACTGGGGTCCAATACTCCAAGGTAAACTAAAAATCCTTCCAACACATGTTTGCCAACTTATCTATCCTCTAGAATTTACGGGGTGTAACAAGTTAACACACATACGTCTACCGTACTATATATATTCTTTTAAAATATCATGATCAAGAGGATAGGAAGAATCACATATCTCGCGACGATTATCGACAATTAGCAAAACGCTCCACCGCTATAACCCGACTAGCCTTGTCCACCTTTCAAGTAGAACATGCTACTCGCAGAACTTTCAACCTATAAAGGCCATATACGTCTATCAACGTCTAGACTACTCAGAGAATATTCTAAGCAGGGTTCTCTATTCTACGGAAAATCGGCAAAGACTTCCTACCCGCTAGACTACACAAGTTCATCAGAATACAAACATGTAAGTACACCAATCTTCTTCTTTAATATCCTTCTATAAATCTTATATTCATTTCTATACTACTACAGATGTAATTTCCAATTACAATAGAAGGACAAGAGTATTTACCTCTGGAAGCCCAAAATTATCCAAGTTTTAATGTCGATCCCGAGCAACGCTTAGCTCCTACTCGGCGCTCCAACCCGCTCCAAACAACCCTTAGAAGTTCTACGTAACTTCTTCTTAATACTTCAACCTACCGTGAAGATTTTCCTTAGTGGTTTCGCCAGGATCAAGGAAGTATAGTAGTATTTCCGGGCTTTTAGTATAGGGTAACCTTGGAATACTATAAGGTATTTGGGCCAAGGTATTTTGAATAGTAACAATACTTGAGAATACTTTTCTACCAAGGGGGTGTTTTTACGAGAACAACTCTCAAGATGGGTACTTTCGCCAAGGCTTTCTCAAAGGGAGGTGCTCTTGACGGAGCAACAAGAAAAGGGGATTTTCAAGACTTAGAAAATGTTTTATGGATGAAGAATTCTTCAACTCAAGGGGGGTATTTATAGGGAATTCAATGGCCAAGATTAAGACAAGTGGTGGGCAAGTGGAGGGTTAGGATTTGGGCAAGTGTACCTTATCCATCTACCACACAAAATATCACAAAATATCCTACCTACTCCATGACTTGAAATCGTGCAAATAACGCCCACAAATCACGCAACTAGAGGGTGACAAGTGTCGCCTCTCGCTGGTCCAAAATATTTCATCTCTCGAAAATCCGCAAAAATAATAAACGCCGAATCGTAATTTTCCTTCGCAAGTTTTGGAAAACGCTTCGCCGGAAACAATTCTTTTCGTGGTGTGAACAAAATTTTCGCCCTTGCCTAATTTAAGGCTCAAACTTTTGTACGCACGCCTCACGCATACTCCGAAATACGGTATAACATTCTCCTCCTTAGAAACATTCGCCCCGAATGTTCCTTCTAAGTCTCAAACACACGCGCCCAGATAGTCTTCACTACTATACTTACGAAAACAATCATGTCGTACCTGGCCATAACATAACACACGCGCAATTACTCAACTTCAAGTCCACGAGGAATCACCTCCATCACTACAAAAGCTCCCACCCAAGGTCTAAAAGATACTCCCTTCGCACCTTTTCTTTACAAACGAAATGATCACTTCTATTCTCTTACTCGTCGTACCCTTCTTGTATACTCGAACTCTTTCTCATAACTTACCATATTTCATATCGCCAGCCTAAAATCTCTGGGTTACTACCTCCAACTTGGTCATCATTAACTGGGAACACTCTGGATGGATCTCCGATACTTTTCCGAACATAACAACATGAAAGACCGGACGTACTGCCTCCTACGTCGGACGACAATGCTAACTATAGGCAACCTGGCCTACTTTCCAATTGATCTGAAAACGCTCAAAAATACCTCGGGCTAAGTTTCTCTCGCTTTCCAAAACTCGCCACACCCTTCCGGTGGTACTTCAAGAAATCCTACCGCCAACTCAACTCCAAGTGTCGACGCCGATAATCCGCACGACTTCGCTGACTCGAGCCGCCAATAACCTCTTCTCGATAAGCTTTACCCTATCCACATCCTCGGCCAAACAAGAATGAACCAGCTATCTGACCCTTGCCAACATCGAACCAATCGACCGGCAACTTACACTTCCGCCCCTACAGGGCGTCATAAGGCGATATCCGAATACTGATATGGTAGCTATTATAATACCCACTCAGCCAAGAGGCGAATAATCCTTACAGCTACCTCTGAAATCCAAAAACACCGCCCGGTGAATGCACATCGAGACTCACTGCGCTTCTATTCCCGCCGTAATACCTCCAAATGAAATAGCCAGAACTGGCTCCACCGTCATAAGGTGAAAGTAGGCACCTCGCAGCCTTACAACCTTCCCGATATATAACATCTCGCATAACCTCACGAGTAAACGGTCTTGACTAAAGACAAGATGGGTCGACCCCATCACCCGACTCATCGTCGAACGCATCCACGAACTCAGACGTCGTTAACTAAACTTGGGCCTAACACTCGTGACTCACCACCGGGACCACCTCGAACTGACCCACCACATTACAAAGTCGCGGGTTGACCCGCGACGGTCTCAACCCGACCACTATCGCAAGAAAACTCGTTTCCCGATCCTAACAATCTCACTAATCACGTTTTAAAACCTAGTGGTCATTCTTAGCTCAACTACCCTCTTTCATTTCACACTACTCCGGACTTATCACACAAATATCTCACGATACTATGCACTCCGATAAGTGGTCAAACATAAAAATAAATCTTTTACTCAAGATGACCTCACATCTAAGGTCTCTACGCATAATATTCTAAGGCTCATAATTAACACAATGCTATCCGAACATAACACTTAAAATATACTCATCTTATCACACATACTAATCTCTAGGTTAGGATATACTTGTATCTACCGCTTCACTCCTTTGTTGTTCTAGTCAATCCCGCCTGTTGGGCGATAACTAGGGGGTGATGAACTAGTCCGATCCCCGCGTCGAGTCTCTACATCCGCGCCACCTGGTCGGACAAATTCTCGCAAATGGCCTGGCCGCAAGCATAACAAGTCGAAGAAGCACGACACTCCCACAATGACATCTACCACAACGCCACACCGAGGTGGGGTGGCCTCCGCTAACACCCTTCCTCTCCGAGCCATCAATCCATGCAATCGATCCGTAGGCCGAGTCCTCCTACTGCATCCTTCCTACTAGGACATCCTTTCGACACGGCCCGACGCCGCAGTAAAACATGCATCAACAAAAGACGACATTTCCCGGGATGACGCCTGCCATACTGTGAATACTGAGGGAAAACTGAATCCGGCTGGCTGGAACCTACGTGTATCTGTGAACCGTAAGCCCCGAGCTCGACCAACTCTCGCATACCTCGAACGCCCCGAACCCCGCGAGGACCACTGCCTCGCGAGGCGCCAGAATCTGGCTGTTGAGGCACCCGCCTCGGGTTACCAAAGGACTCGCCGATATGGCCCTTTCGCTGATTTTGGTTAACCCGCTGATCCTACGTTCTCTCGCCGCGCATAAGCCCGCATACGTGCCATGCTCAAGCTCGATCAAGAGCTACCCTTGCACAACCCTCTCTTAGATAATCATCAAGACCCGCGATAAATCGATACTTAATATACTCTCTGGTTGCTAACTCCCTAGCTAGTAACAGGGTCGTCTCTTTGCAATCTATTCTTTCTGCTACTGGTCGTAGAACTGAAGGTGTAAATGTCATGGCCGCAGTGAGGCCGCCGCCGTGCTAAACTCACTGAGGCTAGCGACGAGCGTAACTCCCGAATGAAGCACCACCAGTGATGATTGGGCATGTGCCCTAGTAACCCTCAGGTTTCTACTCGTAGCTCACTCACGCTTTGCCCTTCGGGCCCGTTGCCTTTACGCGAGGCATAACGGTGGAAAGAAATACGTTAGAGGGTCCAACTTATAACATTTCTACGATATCAGAGTGTGAAGAATGGAAAACAATACTAAATATCCTATAGCCTCTCGATTATTGGTGTGGTGCACAACACACCGATAATCAACACTCTACTAGATACGGCTCAGACACTTTCCGAGGATTAACTGCTCGATACTCTTTTGTCACGATTCGAATCCGCGTGATCGTGCCTTACCCGCACCCTAGTGATACAACATCGAGTAATCGGAATATAAAACAAGACATGAAATAACATGAAGTGTGAAACAGCTTATTCGAGAAAAGTTGCCTTTCGCATATATATATAAACTTGAACACGAACACATCCCTTTACAAACTCGCCACAATAGCATTTACATGCACTTAAGAATGATATAACAACAATGGCGGACAGGCCCGCCATACCTCGAATGTAAGTACCTACAACGATGGGATTATACCCAAGATAAGCCTCCTGAGAAACGGAGCTTCCCAAACGCTGAATCGTGACTCCTATGAGCGAGGATCAACGCCGTGTACTCTACCGCGGCATGAACGCAGCCTCGGCGAGGTCGCATAACAGTAATGGCATGTAAATCAAAATACAGAATGAAATCATAGTAGTCTATGTAAAGCAGGAGACATGTATGATAACCAGACTACAGTTCACAATAAATAAGCAGTCATGTCAAGTCAGGGACTCACTCCCTCAAAGTCATCACTCAAATATAACTATGGTCTCACGCCCACAACATCAATCATGCCCGTGGAATACCTTCCTCACTGCCGGCAGTCTATGATATAAAAGCACCAAGGAATACACATGAACACCAGGTCCCACCTGTGTCATAATAAAATCGTACGGGGTAAGTACGAAGGCATAGCCGACTACTAAAACCCACAGTACCAACAAAGTCATAAACTGTATCACGAGGTCCTTCTAGACCGCCACATGATCGAAGCTGGCCACTCGCCCGCAGTATCAAATGTGCGCGTCTAATCCTGGAACTTCCCGTAGCTCCGCATAGGCCACACACATAGGCCCGCATGAGGTATTCCTCGCATCGAGGGTAGCTACTCCCGGCATCGCCCCGACTCGCATCCGCACGCCACATAGACCGCGTGGCCTCAAAGACCGTGACACTAACTTGGAACTCGTAGCTCCGCATAGTCCCCGGACCCGCATGAGGTATTCTCGAATCATAGTCCCGGTGCATCGAGGTATACCCAAAGACGGAGGCGCCTTAACCCCCGGTATCATGTCAAGAGGTGAGTGGTACAATACTATAATAACGGCTTATTGTTAAACAACATAAGCACAATCAAGGGAAACCCCTTTTCACAAACATCACAAGATACTAACACACGTAGCATCCTAACATGTTTACTTATCAAAACAAGAAAGTATTACAAGGCTATCACAAACCAACACAATCAAGTTATTCACACAAGGTACTTTCTACTTTATGTTAACAAGTTTGGGTTTTTATCCCCAAAGTACTTCATACATTAACTCTTTAAAAGATCCGTTTCTTTCACAAAAGTCACACAATACCCGTAGTATAAAAATAGAGTGACTACCTTTGTAAGTAAACCAAAACACTTCCCTTTGTAAAATCAAGTAACAACATTATTTTCCAAACGTTCAAGTTTGCCTAATTTCAAATGCTCAAGTTTCTCATTTTCGAAAGGTTTCGTAGTTCATAGTTTTAATCACTTAATAATATAATTCTCCTTTAAAACAATTTGAGAAACATATGCCTTATGTGTGAGTAGGTTATTCTTGTTTATAACAATCTTATTAAAGCAGCCATGATCTAGGAAATGTACTATCATTTTGTCTCATCTTAGCTTCTATGCAGATGGAGGTTTCATGGTTTTAATAATACTTAATTAGTCAATACATTTCCTTTATTAGCGCCGCAGTTGGTTTGTTCGATACTTATTCTCATTTCAAATCAATACAAGGCGTTTATAAACAATTAAGTAAACTGCCTTTTATCCTTCTTAAGTTGTTATACCTAACTTCCCATAAAGCTAGTATAACTCTTAAGCTTTTAAAACCAAGTATTACTCTTCTTTCAAAAACGGTTCTTAATTCTTTTGAAATACTTCAAGATTCTTATTATTTAGACCCAAGTCAAAAGACATTGCAAGAAACCACGCTCGCTTAACACACGACGTCACCGTACTATATATATTCTTTTAAAATATCATGCTCAAGAGGATAGGAAGAATCACATACCTCGCGACGATTATCGACAATTAGCAAAACGCTCCACCGCTATAACCCGGCTAGCCTTGTCCACCTTTCAAGTAGAACATGCTACTCGCAGAACTTTCAACCTATAAAGGCCATATACGTCTATCAACGTCTAGACTACTCTGTAGAATATTCTAAGCAGAGGGTTCTCTATTCTACGGAAAATCGGGCAGCACTTCCCTACCCGCTAGATTACACAAGTCTACTGTAAATACAATCCTATGTAAGTACAGTTCAATCTTCTTCTTTAATATCCTTCTATGAATCTTATATTCATTTCTATACTACTACAGTATGTAATTTCCAATTACAATAGAAGGACAAGAGTATTTACCTCGGTAAGCCCAAAATTATCCAAGTTTTAATGTCGATCCTGAGCAACGTTTAGCTCCTACTCTGGGCGCTCCAACCCGCTCCAAACAACCCTTAGAAGTTCTACGCAACTTCTTCTTAATACTTCAACCTACTGTGAAGATTTTCCTTAGGGTTTCGCTTTGGATCAAGGGAAGTATAGTAGTATTTCGGGCTTTTAGTATAGGTAACCTTGGAATACTATAAGGTATTTGAGCCAAGGTATTTTGAATAGTAACAATACTTGGAGAATACTTTTCTACCAAGGGGTGGGGGGGGGGGGTGTTTTTATGAGAACAACTCTCAAGAGGGGGGGGGGTACTTTCGGCCAAGGCTTTCTCAAAGGGGGAGGGGTGCTCTTGGACGAGAGCAACAAGAAGGGGGGGAGGATTTTCAAGACTTAGAAAATGTTTTAGGGATGAAGAAGTCTTCAACCTGGGGGTATTTATAGGAATTCAATGGCCAAGATTAAGACAAGTGGTGGGCAAGTGGAGTGAGGATTTGGGCAAGTGTACCTTATCCATCTACCACACAAAATATCACAAAATATCCTACCTACTCCATGACTTGAAATCGCAAATAACGCCCATTAAATCCGCTAACTTGAGGGTGACAAGTGTCGCCTCTCGTTGGTCCAAAATATTTCATCTCTGAAAAATCCGCAAAAATAATAAACGCCGCATCGTAATTTTTCCTTCGCAAGTTTTGGAAAACGCTTCATTAAAAACAATTCTTTTCGGGTCAGGAACAAAATTTTCGTCCCTTGCCTAATTTAAGGCTCAAACTTTCAGACGCACGCCTCACGTACATACTCTGGAAATACGGGGTATAACAATCAATGTAAGTGTATGGTCAAGATTGGGCCATGTGTGTGTGGGTCCCACCACACCACATGGCCAACGAAAACAAGGGCCAAGTGGCTTGCCACTTGTAAGGCCATTTCGGCCAAGGGACTTGTCCCTTCTTTTCAGCCAAGGTGCCACATGGGGGTGACACGTGTAGCCCCCCGACTCGTCCAAAATATTTCGTCTTCCGAAAATATCCAAAATACCGAAAATCTCAAAAACAAAGCGGGCCCCACAAAACCGTAAATTTCTCCCGTGGGCCCCACGTGACCATTTCTGAAAATAAAATCCCAAAATTCTAATATAATCCAAGAAGTCTAAATACCAAATCTGGGAATCCAATTCCCATTAACGAACCTTTTTCCTTTACAAAACCCGGAAACTTTTCCGTCGAAAAATCACATCTTTCTTTCTTTCCAAAATTTCTGTCGTATTCTCGTACGTACGTCCTCACCTACATACCCTGGAACTACGGGGTATAACAGGAAATGCTGCCCAATTTTCCGTAGAATTAAGAACCTTCTGCTTAGAATGTCCTACAGAGTAGTCTAGACGTTGATAGACGTATTTGACTATTATAGGTTGATACTCTGCGCGCGACATACTCGACTTGGCAGGTGGATTTCGCCGAGAAGGTATGTGATTCTTCCTATACTCTTGAGCATGATATTTTAAAATATATATATAGTACGGTAGACGTACGTGTGTTAACTGAACATGGTTTTACTTGACGTCTTTTTACTTGAGTCTAAATAATAAGAATCTTGAAGTCTTTCAAAGAAATTATGAATCATTTTTGAAAGAAGAAGAATACTTGTTTTTAAACAAAAGCTTAAGAGTTATACTAGCTTTATGGGAAGTTAGGTATAACGACTTAAGAAGGATAAAAAGGAACGGTTTATTTTTGTGTTTATGAAATACCTGTATTGATTTCTGGAAAGTATAGTAAGATGGTTTGATGAGTAGACATATGATGATGCTACGTGTGTTAGTGTCTTGTAATGTTTGTGTAAAGGGTTCCTTGTTGTGCTTATGTTGTTTAACGGCAAGCAGCTTGTAATCGATATTATATCACTTACACCCCTGACTTGATATGCCGAGGGTTAGCCGCCCTCGATGCGAGGTATACCTCATGCGGGTCTGTGTGACCTATGCGGAGCTGCGGGAGTTACAGGATTGATCATTCCGGGTATTATCCCGATGCGAGGGATGCCTCATGCGGTCTGTGTGACTATGCGGTCTGTGTGACTATGCGAACTTCGGGGTCCGGGCGATGCCGGTTAGCTATCCTCGATGCGAGAATACCTCACGCGGTCTGTGTGACCTATGCGCGATCGCGGAGTTCGAGGATTAGGCACGCATAATGATACTATGGGCGATTGGCCTTGCATCGATCATTAGCGGCCTAGAAAAGACCGATTACCTTATACCTAGTTTGCTCTTTGTTTATCTTTGCGCACTATGTGCGATTTCATTGATCAGATTGGTAGTGGTTTTAAAAGCTTTGATTTCATTTCAGATTTTTACGCTTCACATACTTGGTACTGTAATCGACTCTCCTTCTGGGCCATGCTCATGCCGCAGGTAAGGGAAAGCAGGTGCTAGATCGGCATCCTTAGGATCTTTACTTTGGTGTCAGGAGCTCCATCTTCTCCGGAGGCTCGACTTTTGGTATGGTTCTCCCTGGTATTATAGATATATGTACATTCAGGGTATGGCGGGGCCCTGTCCCGCCATAGTTGTTTACTTTCTTAGAGGTCTGTAGTCCTATTGTACAGTTGGAATGTAACTGCCAGGCTTTGTATATATATATATATATGCCGAAAGGCGACTTTTTCTCAGATAAACTGTGTCTCATTTTACATTTGTTTCATGTCTTGTTTTTATATTCCGCTGATCACTCTGATGTATGACTACTTGGGTGCCCGGGTAAGGCACCAGTCACGGGCCCCGGAACGGGTCGTGACAATACATAACATAAGCACTACCGGCTTATCATACATAACATAAGCACTACCGGCTTATCATACATTACATAAGCAAGTTAAGAAATTCCCCTAACTTCTTATTAGTCTTATTCATATACACTCTCATTTTAGTTTATTTAAGGCACTAACATGTCATTATAAAATCCGGGAATTTAACCCAAAGTACTACGTACTTCTATTCTTTTAAAATGACTCTTTTTCATAGAAAACTCCCAAGATACTAATAACCGTAGTATCAAGTCATAACTACTTTTCAAGACAAGTCACAATACCTTTTAGAAATACATTTATAGGCTTCTAAATCAAGTGACTTCTTTCTTTTAAAACTTTAAGCAATTGATGCCTTTAAATCGATTTGCCTTTCATTATTTCAAGTCATTTATCATACTTAAATTTACTTAGAGTAAACCACTCTTTTTAACTTTCCATAAAGCTATTATAACCAACTTTCCATAAAGTCGTTATACTAGCTTTATACTTTAGAAACTTACATTCTTCTTTGTAACCGAGAGACTTAAACTTTCCAAACAAAACAAGTGTCATATACTTTCAAAAATACTTTAAGTCTCTTAACATTTAGAAAGTAAGACATCCTTAATATTTTAAACAAGTGAGTTAATTCCCTAACTCAACCAACTTGGATATTCTTATAATAAGCCAAGGATATCAAAGGAACTAAATTCGTCAAAACCTCGTACGTCCACCGTACGATATACTTACAACTATTCATGCTCAAGAGATAGGAAAGTTCCACATACCTCTTCGGTTCAATCCACTTGCCAAGTCCAATATGCCGTACGTAGTATGTCAACCTATATGTTACACCCCGTAAGTCCAGTACATGTATAAGAGAATGCACGTAAGGAAACAAGACTTGGAAATTAGTACGAAAGGAAGAATTGTTTTTCTGACGGAAAATCTTCCGGGCGTCGGAAAGGAAAAATGTTCGTTGTTGAGAATTGGATTCTCAAAATGCATTCTTTGAAGAGTATGGGACTTAGTAATATTATGGAAATTTATTTTTACGGATTTGGTCACGTGGGGCCCACCCGAGGAATTTTACATTTTTTTGTGGGGCCCACGAGGGTTACGGAATTTTATGGACGAATGAGAGGGCGACACGTGGCACCCCCTCCATGATGTTGGACGAAATATTACAAGGGTGTTATGGTCATTTGACCTATGTAGATGATAAGTCTTCTAAGCTTGATATTGTTGACAAGTCAACTTGTCCACCTAGGCTTGATCCAAGTGAAACTCATCCTAACCTCACATTTGTGGATATCTAAACCCTCCATTGTGTCTTATAAGGTTGCTACTAGTGCAAGACTAGCTCATTTACACTTAGAGAAAATTAGAGAAGCCTTGTTCTTCATGTGAAGCTCTCGGGTTTGTCACATTTGCTCACAAGAAAATTTGTAGTTTTGATCCTTTGTTCACAAGACTTTAACCCAATGTCCCTAAGGGTATTGTAAGGATATCTCAATAGAAAGATTTCGGAAAAACGGTGTTTTCGTATTAGTCTCAAGGCGGAAACTTAAGGAGTTCTTCAACTTTGAAGTTGGAACTTGAAGATGAGTTCTTCATAGGCCTCTAAGGAGTGCTTGGAGCGGATTGGAACCTAAGGAAAGGAGCTAAGAATTTCTAAGGCGCGACTTTGGATCTTGGAAATTTTAAGGGCTTGGAAAGGTATAAATTTTGTCGTTTTAGTAGTTAAGACTTACTTATTGTTGTAGCTATGGATTTTAGCAAGCATGTGTTATATAGTATGAAGTTTTATATGTTTATGGGCTATTGGAACCCTAATCCGAAAACTAGCAGGTTTAGCTTTAAGATTGGAATTCAAGTCGATTATTAGTTAAGTCGTCACATGTTGTAAAAAGAAGGAAATGGTAGTTGTTGAAGTTGTTTATGACTAAATAACATGTTGACCTAAGAACTTGAAATTGGAAAAGGATTGGAAAAGACGTAGTGTTATTGGTTATATGTTGGCCGAGAATGGCTAGTGAAGTATTATACTATTTGGTATGAATTGTGGGGCGGAATTTTACACGTATTGTAAGGCGTGTAATCCCCTTTGTTTGGTTGTTGTTTTGAGCCTTAAATGTGGCTTGTTGGGTATTGTATTCGACCTTGAAAAAGGTGGCAAAGTGAGTAGAAACAAAGGAAGTGCTGCCCGATTTTCCGTAGAATTAGAGACCGTATACTTAGTATCATTCTACGTTAGAGACTAGAAGTTGATAGTCTTGTTGTGACCATTATAGGTTGACACTTCTACGTACGGCGTATTCGGCTTAGCTTGTGGAAATTAGCCGAAAAGGTATGTGAACTATCTCCTCTTCTAGCATGATTCCTTAAGATTAAGAAAGTATGTTCTACTCCTTAAATGATCCATTCCTTGGTTGTATTTGGATTGCCTAGAATAGAATTTGTTCTATGTACTTCCTTGATTGTACTTTGATGTTTAAATTGTAAGTTGTAAAATCCATTTTCTTAGTGAAGTTTGGATTCTTAAAAGTGAAAGTATTTTACTTAAAGTACATAGAGTCTTGAAAAAGTTGGTTTCCAAATCTTTTGGGCTGTGCCTTAGTCCCAAAATCCTAAAGGGCATTATAATGACTTTAGGGGAGTCAAAGGAGTGATTTACTTAATTGTTTTAAAGAGGAGAAATGGCATGATTTAAGAGAAGTAACTTGTCTTAAAGGTGTGAGTTACTTGAGGTTTAAAAGTAGAAGAAACTTGTTTTCTATATATTAAGAGACTGAAGTGTTTTGAAAGTTAAGAACTTGATTTGTAAGTATGTGATACTTGGTTTTTAATAGTATAAGTCTCTTGTTTATAAAAGGAATGGATATGTCTAAAACCATAAAGGGTTATAACGGCTTTATGGGAAGTTGGTTATAACGGCTTTATGGAAGGTTTAAAGAGTTGTCTATTTTGAGTATTAGGCATAAGTTGCCTAGATTGTGAAAATTTGGAGTTACTAGATTTCAAGCTTTGAAATGAGTTTTCTAAAAGTGTAGTAACTTACTTTGAAAAATAGACACGCCTTGATACTACGGGTGTTAGTATCGTGGGGCTTTACATAGAAGGGAGTCTTTTATAAAAGAATGTACGTACGTAGTACTTTGGCCTGATTAATTGAGAATAATTCTAAGTGTGCCTTGATAAGTACTTTGACTTGATTAATTGAGAATTATTCCATGTGATGCCTTGATAAGTACTTTGGCTTGTTAATTGAGAATTATTCTATTTGTGCCTTGATAAGTACTTTGGCTTGGTTAATTGAGAATTATTCTAAGTGTGCCTTGATAAGTACTTTGGCTTGATTAATTGAGAATTATTCCATGTGATGCCTTGATAAGTACTTTGGCTTGATAAATTGAGAATTTGTCTAAGTGTGCCTTGATAAGTACTTTGGCTTGTTAATTGAGAATTATTCTATTTGTGCCTTGATAAGTACTTTGGCCTGATTAATTGTTAATTAGTCTAAGTGTGCCTTGATTAGTACTTTGGCCTGATTAATTGAGAATTATTCTATGTGTGCCTTGATAAGTACTTTGGCTTGTTTAGTTGAGAACTGCCTATGTGTGCTGGAAATAGCCGGTTGTGTGCTATTGGTATATCAGTCGTTCGGTCATTCCCGTTTGTGGCATTTGGATATTCCGTGGAATTGCTACCCACGATGCGAGGAATACCTCACGCGGGTCCGTAAGGACTTACGCGGTGAAATAGTCCCACGCGCGGGTCCACCTATGCGAGAATACCTTACGCGAGTCCGTCATGGCTTATACGGTGAAATAGTCCCATGCGAGGATACCTCACGCGTCCACGCGCCTACGCGGTGAAATAGTCCAGTGTAGGATGGCTAAATGATACCGCGCGGATGGTCTGTTTGATCATGAGCTTCCTATTTTATATTGTAAGGATACTCATCGCTTACTCTCATTGTTAGTAAGGCACAATGTGTTGTAATTTGATTATCATGTATGTCCCCGATTTGTTTGTGTTACCCTATGGTCATGCTTTACGATGTGGGATTCCGGCATGAGACCACGTGGTATTTAGGACACTGTGGGACTTGGTGTTCATGTATCCTTATTGGTGTTATTACATCATGGATCGCCGGCGAGGAAGGATTCCACGGCATGATTGATATTATGGGCGTGAGACCCATAGTTATATTTGAGTAGTGACTTTGAGGCTGCGTCCCGACTTGATATGACCGCTTATGTATCGTGTATTGTAGGTTGGCTATCATACATGTCTCTCGCTTTGTTTAGATCGTTATGATTTCATTACAAGCATTTCATCGCTCACATACTTGGTACATTCTTCGTCGACCTCCTTCGGGGCCGCGCTCACGCCGCAGTTTAGGTAATGCAGCTTGGTGATCGGCAGTGTAGGACCGCCGTAGTTTTTGGATAGCTCCTCTGCTCGTGAGTTTATCGGTTTGGTATAGTTCCTTCAGCATGTGCTTTGTACAGCTTATGGGTACGGGCCTTGTCGCCATATTTCAAAGAAACTCTTAGAGGTCTGTATTCATATGTGGATTGGACTCGTATGCGGTGTAGTGTCTTTTGTTTATGTATATATGGCGGCCTTGTCGGCTTTGCCCTCGCACGCATACTGGTTTTAAAAAAAATGAGGTGTTATTTAATTTCCGCAGACATTACTTAGTTGTTATGTAGAAGGGTGCCTGTAGGCACTCACGCCCGGTTCGGGGTGACAGAGTGGTATCAGAGCAGTCAGTCCTAATGTTTACGCATCGTGTCTAGTAGAGTCTTGATTATCGGTGCTATGCGCCACACCCATAAACAGGAGGCTACAGACATTTAGGAGTTGGTTTCTATTCTTCTCACTCTAAGATCGTGCCTCAGAGCCGTGTTAGTAAGATAATTCCTCTCGACGTATTGTTGTGTTACAGATTATGCCTCCAAGGAGGGCAACAACCGCCTGCAGGGCAAATGAGTAGCGAGAGCTACAAGTCGACTCGAGAGTTGATAGGGCTTATGCCTGTGGCATACCTGATGTGGTTCCACAATCGCGAAGTTCTTCTTCGCTGTGTTTTGAGGCCCCAAGACACGAGCCTCCATTTCTCGCTAGGGGAAGACTTTAGGATCATGAAGGAAGCCATTATGTTATTGACCAAGATAGCGATTACAGCTTTCTCAACAGAGGTTATTCACAAAGATGCAGTGTACAGGGGTAGAGGCAGCCATGAGATCTCAAGCGTAAGAGGCTAGGACCGGTTGGTTATCCGGTGAGTTTTTGGACGAGCCGCCAAGAATGAGTGAGATATTCGTCCCAACTACCCAAGACATACCCCGCACTCACGGGTGGAGATTTGAGCCTGTGAGGTATTTAGGAGCCGGTCCAAGCTCCAGGATCGAGGTTCTCGCAGGAGCAGAGGATTTTCTCGCCGAGGCCACTTATTCCTCAGTTGTTCCAGATGTGGTGGCGTCATTCGGGAAATGCCGTTATGTACGGTGTTTGTTATTATTGTGGTCGTCCGGGCCATATTCTGAGGGTATGTCCTTTTAGAAGGAGCACCGGTGAGGTGGCTCAGTCTATGAGGCCGGTAGTTGGTTCCCTTTCCTCCACACGGTATGCGTTCCGGCAGTGTTCGCATGTCACCACCGTGGTAGAGGTCAGTGGAGTTTATAGTTCGGCGGTCCTTCGAACCGCGAGATGACGTGACTAATCGGACGAGATTAGAGGCGACATCGCATTTCCGGTTACAGTATATCTCGATTCTTTTGAATCACGCGTGCATTGATAGATTCAGATTTCGCCCTAGCATATATGTTTTCCCTTTGTTGCTAGCGGTTGTAAGTGATAGTACCCCAGAGGTAGGGATACCTTGATTAGTAAAGTGAGAAGTTATGAATGTTGACAAGAATGATAAGTGAATCGAGACTATAGTCAGGTAGAGTTCACGAGGTTGTAGTTACCCATAATAAGTGTAAGACCGATAGGGAAGAATGTGCGAGAGGAATACTTTGGCTTATGTGACCAACCTCTAGTGAATGGGAGGATAGGTAAGCAGTACCTTGAGATAAGAGAAAGATTTATTGCGGACTAAGAATGAGAAGTTATGGCGTGACGGTGGGTTATGGACTCATTTCGTCACCGATAGTATGGAATGGGGTGATGTCGCTTAGAAATGGTCCCGATGTGGTAGGGTCCCGAGGAGGTGCCCAAGTTGGGTTAATCGTTATGCGAGTTTGTGGACGTTCCACCTAATCAGTCGTGAGGACCTAGAAAAGCCTTAACGGAATGTAAGTAACAATATGGCCAAGTTGGTTAGTAACTCAAGGATTGGGGGAACAAACAAAATTTGAGGATTTTGTACGTGTACTAGATGAGTTTGAAAGTACGAGAAAGTATGACAAGTAAGGAAAGAAAGGAACCTTTAAGGATCCCGTGTTTGGGAAGACTGTAACCTTCGAGTTTTGTGAGAAGGAACCACGGACGGAAGGTCCATTGTTAGGTTTACGTATGTTATGTGGTGGCCATGTATGGCATCGTTGGTCTTGTGCATTTGATTGATAGGCATAGTATAGAGATTGTGCCAGAGTTTGTATAGCGTGACAACCGACTAAGAACATTCGGGGACGAATGTTTCTAAGGAGGGAAGAATATTACACCCCGTAAGTCCAGTACATGTATAAGAGAATGCACGTAAGGAAACAAGACTTGGAAATTAGTACGAAAGGAAGAATTGTTTTTCTGACGGAAAATCTTCCAAGGCGTCGGAAAGGAAAATGTTAGTTGTTGAGAATTGATTCTCAAAATGCATTATTTGAAGAGTATGGGACTTAGTAATATTATGGAAATTTATTTTTACGGATTTGGTCACGTGGGCCCACTGAAATTTTACATTTTTGTGGGGCCACGAGGGTTACGGAATTTTATGGACGAATGAGAGGCGACACGTGTCACCCCTCCATGATGTTGGACGAAATATCGCAAGGGTGTTATGGTCATTTGACCTATGTAGATGATAAGTGATATTGTTGTGAGTCAACTTGTCCACCTGGGCTCGATCCAAGTGAAACTCATCCTAACCTCACATT